>OMLM01007665.1:65994-81688 GCA_900302695.1 Helostoma temminkii | reverse complement strand
TTTAGTACATTATTTAAGTAAAAATACACCAAAACCAACAATAATTAGATCTTACTTACATCTTTTGTTTGTGTAGCTGATATGGTTTATTATAATGATTATTATCATTGCCCTGTATAACATTATTGTTAGTCCTAGTCAAATGTTCTGCTGACTCAAATAGCATTTGCTTAAAACTTTTGTTTTTTGAGATATTACTCAAAATTGTAATATAATTGCTTCCTGAATTATACTCAGCTAAATGCTTTTTTTCAATGAGGCAAATGATTAGATTTAGAAATTAAAAGCACTTTAGAAAAGACTAGGAAAATCACATTGCTTTAGTTATGTGGTAACTAATTAAAATCTTTCTGTCTCAGCTGATCCTGTTGGAATATTAAATAATATATGTTCATATAGCCACAGAAACCTTTCTGTTCATGTTGCACGAAAACGCGATGACACATCTTAGGAGGTTGAAATTGAAAGGAAACTGAACTCTGTCCTTTGGTGACTATAGTCTTCGAAATCCCTCGTGTTCCTTGTCAGGAATGAATCTCCCTCTGTGCTAGCCACCGTCTGTGGTCGAATCTAATCTGCGCCTCCAAATGGAAACCAGTCATAATGACACAGTGAGTAGGGGGTTATTAAAAATTGAAACACAGCTAATTAAAGCTGGGGTTAAGGAATCAGCTTTACGGCTGCTGACTGGGTCGATGTGTGAAGGATAAACTGACCCAGACTGGAAGAGCACATGAATTTACGTAAGGGTGTACACGCAGCTTTGTGATGTTTTACACCTTTCAATCAAAACTGTTTAAAAAGCTGTCTCAAATAACAGAACATGCATGTAATGAGGCCACAAGGGTACTGCTACAGAAACATTTATAGGTTTTTCTTCATATACAGCGGGTAGGATGGTGAGGATCAAGATCCGTGTTGTTCTTTGTAGGTTGTGACATTTCACAGCACAGGGCGAAGAGTATATACGACTTTATATCCCCTGCTATCACATCTAACATTAATATGAAGTGACATGCTTGTTTAGAAAAAGAACAGCAGTCGCCTGAAATCAGTGTTAAACTAGTCAGGACACTATGTTCACACAGAAACATAACATAGAAGTTTGTAGAGAATATATCTTTCTGTATGTTATGTTTTAGTTAATGCAAATTATTTTATAAGTTATTCAACTGAATAATGAGGTCTATCAGTCTACTGTAATAAAAGACAATAAATCTTCACATTTGAGAAGTCTGAACCATCAAATACTATATATAAATATGTGTATAATACATATTGTATATAAATCACTATATCAGCAAAATAGTTGTCAATTAGTTTTCACTTGACTGACTAATAAGCCATTGCAGCTCTATTTCCATAAAAGCAAACTGAAGCAGCCACAGAAAAACTAAATGATTATTTCCCTGTTGCAGTTTTGAATGAATGTAACACTTTTAGCTGTCTGACAGTTTTAAGCCCTGCTTTAACTCTACAAGCCCCTCCACACCCTTGGCCTTCACTCACAGGTGTTTTCACCTACTTCGCCTGATCGAACCTCTTGTCAGCATGTAAATACTGTGTTGTGACATCTCCCTGACATTTTACATACACACATTTTAACTATAATTCAGAACTATAACTTCAGAACTCGTGTCATAATTTTCTTCATTCATCATTTACAGAATGTCCCATAAAACACCCGTGAAACTTTGCCTAAGCCCAAAGTATGTCCTTAAATTTCCTGATCTTTCCAAGCCTTATATCATTTACTGCAACATATAGTGCAAACAAGCCTCAAATTTCAAAAGCAAGTACCAGCAAATATTTATAATCTTTGCTAGAAAAATTCTCAAATGGTCATGAGCACTATTTACAAGCTGGAAACAGTGATAACATATTCTGTGAATGTGACATAATCAACAGCAGTCACTGTGAGCAGTAATGTTTGAGGCCAGCTCCTGTAGGGCTTTTAAGATTCAAAGCTAGTACCAACATACACACTATTACTGATAACATTTAAATGTATCTAAATTACTGATTAGAATTAGTTCGTTATTTTTATGTTTTTTCTCTCCACCTGCTACAAAATGGCAAAATAAGATTCAGTTCTTTCACACTTATATATAAGAAGAAATCCCAGTGGTGATACCTCACTGCTGCAGCTGAACTCTCTGCTACAGACAAGACAATAAACAATGTCTTGTGTTCAATAGGGATAAAACTTAAACTACAAAGCTGCAGATACATTCCCACAAAACTAATTAGTGCTGGCTGCCGGATTCCTCACGTGCAGGAGTGCTAATCTCCCTGTCAATCAAAAGGTAATAGTTGGGAATCTTGCATCTAAACAGACATTATCTCCTTGTTATGCAAACTATCTCATTAAGCAAAACATTGATTAACTACTGTTCTTTAATCTCAGCCGTCACTCCTTTACATCCCCCATGAACAGCCCTGACATGTGCACTTGATTTAGACACAACCACAGACACTATCCCTTCTTGTTATATTGATTTGTTTGATCTGACTTTATAATATGTGGCTTTTATATAGTCTCATAGAATTTTAAAACCCAAGTAGATTTGATGTGTAGAAATACATTTTAAATAACACCAAAACAGTGATGCTATATTTGCTTTAAGTCTCTGCCCACAAGTCAGAAATGAAGAATGTGTGAAGCTCAACTTAGTTTTTTTGTTATTTTAATAGAAAACCAAAGAAGAACAGGGGTCAAACAGCTTGTGTATGCATACAATCCCTTTTTTTTCCACAACAAAATCACTCACTAAAAATAAATGTGCATGAAAAGAATAATACAGCGATCTTAGAAATATAAAGTCCAAAAACACCTCAGAAACATTTACCATGTGGACCAAATGTAATGAGATGTTGTTTTAGTATATATATGCACAGATATTCTGATAGTACATAATATGTCTACCCCATGATCAGTGCCATGTACTGCTAAGGTCTGGACTTCATTTTAGGTCATACAAGTGCCTTTGTAATTAATAGGGCCCTATACGTGCATTTTACTATTATTGCATTTATTATTTAAAAACTGTTAAAAGTTTTTTTCTCTTTTTATAATATCTATATCTAGAAAATACTCCTTGGGTTGATCATTTTATATTTCTATTTCCTACCTTCGCTGATCACAAACATCACAAACAGTTTGACTCTTTATGCTACAACATTCCAGTATACTGTATGTACTTACTGACAGGGATTGTGGCCCCGTTAAAGTCTCACTTGGCATTGCAATCGTGACGAGAGGAGGACATTTTGACCTCTAGGAAAAGTCTGACATTGGCTACATCTGTGCTGTGCTACTCCAGGACAGAGGAGGGAGGGGGACGCACGCAGCAGTTGGGCCGTCTGACATTTTGCAGCATGGACCTGAAAATGTTCTGCTGCCTCCTTTTGTTCTTCCTGTCTTGTTGCGGTGAATCAATACCAGAGACTGACTTTCGTAAGGAGGTTTGGGCTATCAGTTTCCTCTCCTGCTCTTTGATTTTGCACTGCAAATGACTCTGAATGGCAAAACCAAGAGATTCTGGGTCCACTGAAGCCCCGTAGACCTCCCATGTCATGCCTTGCTCATCCCAGACAACGTCATGAACGCTCTTTCCTTTTTGCTTCTCATCTTCTTCCTCGTTTCTCTCCGGTTCTGCTTTCTGTTTGCCAGAACCTGTCCCCTTTGTCTTCATGTTACTTCCACCTTCTTTACTCATTTCTTTTGAGCTTTCAGGTTGGTTGGGCTTTGTTGTAACAGCAGCCTGAGACAGTGCAACATTTTTACTGTCAGCGGATCCAGACTCAGAAGCCCTGGTTGTGTCTGGGAGTGTTCCTGATTTAAAAGACGGAGCTTCAGTTGTGGTTGTTTTTGCTGTAAGTGTCTGAACTCCACTTTTATCCTGGGAATTACCTGTTTCTCCTTGTTCCTTCTGGTTGCTGTGATCAATATTGATTTGATAAACTGGCTGGATGTTGCATAAAGCCGACCCCAGTTCTTTAGGTTTGGCTCCTAGTCTTGCGTGTTGCTGCTGAGACGTTTCTGAGTGAAGTACCATGCCTGTATTTTGTTTGGGGCACATCTCTGCCTCAACAGTGAGTCTCTCTGACCCTGGTTCGGTAGAGGTGGATAGAGAAGTCATGTTTATCTGATGGAGACCCACACAACCATCCGCCTTACACACTACAGCAAGGCTCTGCACATCCTCCCTGGGGACTGCACCACCGCTTGGCTTGCGAGTCACATCAAAGGGCAGCAGGCTGGGACTTGTGGAAACAGCCTTACTGCACATGTTAGCCACCGCCTGAACCTCCATATCATGGCATTGCTTAGCTGGTGTGGATGACTGGGATGAGGTCATGGTTGAAGCCTCCTTGTAGAGCTTGCAGTGCTGCTGCACTTCAGTGACAGCTGTGTCAGCCTGGCTTGCTTCCTCGGCCACCTGCATACACGCTGGCATGTTTTGAGTAGCCTGGGGCAGAATGGAGGAATCCTTCACTGTAGGCACTGGCTGATGTTTATCTGATGAGACCAGTGGTGGAGGTGCCAGTGGCAAATCCTTCTCTGGAAGTGCAGAAATCGAATTCTTTGTTGCTGATTTGGCCTGTGATTCTTCTTTGCTCTTAGATGGTATAGTGGAAGTAAGTGGAGATGTAGCTTCTATACTTTGTTTTGGTTTTGGAGCCTCCTGCAGACTAACAGAGCTTTGTGAGCAACTTTGTATATGATCAGGCTCTTTAGATTTCTGTGTTACAGCAGTGCTCTTGTTTTTGGGAGTTGACAGACTCCCTATATTTTCTGGTGCAGATGCTGTTTGCTTTGATTCACAGGCATTAACATTTTTATTACTTGGAGAAACATGTTTATTACTGTCCTCCCATGCTGCAGATCTGGCTGATGATGCTGGCTTTGTGCACTTGTCATCTGCTGCACTTGGCGTTTTTATACTGCACACACTGGTCTGCAGGTTGACCTTTGACGCTGTAACAGCAGACGACGAAGTTGCCTTACGGATATCCTTATCATCAGCCAGGCTTAACACTGTCATATTAGCATTAGCATCCCTATGGTCACTTCCTGCCTCACCCACACGTTGGCCCGTTTGAAACAGGTCTGGCATCTGTTGGTCTCCACCGGTCACATGCTCAGTCTTTGTCTGGTTTCCATTGGCTGGGGCTGGTTTGTCTGGCACAGAGCTGCTACCTGGTTCACCTCTCTTGGAAGCTGTTTGTTGGGTTTGTAAGCTGGCGTTATTGGGAGCAGCCATCAGAGGCAAGTTATCCTGTTTGTGGTCAGGGGATGTGAGGGTGGGTTTTGGACAAACCTGAGAGAGTTTGAGGTTGGGCTCTTTAGTAAAATTGGAATTAGACTCCATATTGCTCAGTGCGTCAACCACAGCCAGCTGAGGCACCATCTGGACAGTCACTGTCCTTTTTGGGTTTGTTCCCATGCCGGATTTACAGTCTCAGTCTTTAAATATTTTCGCAATCCAAAGATGAAAACAGAATATGCTACCAGTCTCTCTGAAGTCCCTAAAGGAGAAAAATAGAATAGTTTTAGTTCATCTTTAATGGGTTTCACTACATTTCTATCTTTTTATATACACAGTTAATGACAAACCTTTGCCTAATTTAATGACAGCTTTGACTGATTAACTGATTAATATATGTAATTTAAAATGTAATTATCATATTAGTAGTAACATATAATCTATAAGCATACATGAGCTATAAGTTCATGTATGTTTCACTCCACTGTCTTTTACTATTTGTCTGTCTCTGCCTATTGAATCTTGATTTTTTAAAAATATATTTACATTTAATTAAAGTTGCAATAACTATTTTACACATTTTGTAAAAAACATAAGTGTAAATGGGACCAGACGTGTTGTGTCTCAGCTGGTCTACTTTATGTTTCTGAGGTACATGCACACCCTATTTTGATTTAGTTTTTTGCTTTTCTGTGTGGCCTGCAACTGCTAGGTGACAGCGCAAGTTAGAAAAGTATAGAAATTAGACATATGTAGGCTGAAAATGCTTACAGGAATATTTGTATAAATAAAAACTGTGAATGTTCCACACATGTATGTGCCAGTTTCCATGTAAAGCTATGCTAAATACAAAGAATAATGAGTGTTACAGTATATGAAGCAAAGCCAACTGATGAATCCTTTTATTATTGCTCGCAGTGAAGCTAAACCATGTGATATTTTGTGAGTTTATGTGTTGCATGATTAATGGCAAACCAAACAATCAAAGACATTGTTATTACATAAAATATTCTTTTTAAAAAATCCTGTCCAATAAAATTTCAGTGTTTTTACTTCAGGCAAGGTAATGTCAGCTCCTATTCCATTTATAGAAGTAAAACTGTACACAGTATTATACCTTCTTTGTTATATATCTAGTTTAAACTCTATACAGTCATATACAGTTTCACAGATATCGTTATCATAGGCCTGATGAATGATTTCATCTCAGTCTGTTTCCTAAAAGTGTAAAAGCATCTGGGCCAATTCTGCAGATAATGTGCCAGCACTCAGCACATATCTGAAATATCTGATCCTTTAGTCAGACAAATGAATTACACTGTGATCAGGTCTTTCATTATACATAAAATCATATAGGCTACATATGAATATGAAGGAGAGACACGCATTCATACTCCAGTGGACAACAGAGAGCAGAGGTTTCATTTCCATTCATATGACATTACTGATGATAATCCATCAGTGAAACTAACAATAAACTGAGTCTGTTCTTATGAGGGAGGGAGAAAAACATAACACACATAACAGGTCATATTTGTGACTCAAAAAACAATAATCATTCATACCAGATTATAATCTAAAATATTACGAACTATGTTTAAATATTCATAATTGGCAAAAAAATATTTCAAGTGTGATTAAGTGTAAAACAGAATAGCAGGTTACAGTGTTGGGTTATGGACAGGTGTAGCCTATTTGTGTGCTCTGCCACTGCGCATCTGCCTGTCTGTTGTCAAAGTGCAAACATTAATTGAAAAAAGCTTGTCATGACTGTCATTAGATATTCAACAATTAAAACGTCCCGTCTTTTCTCCTCTGCAGCAGTTTAGAAATAACAAAAAGAGTTCACGCAGAACGTGAAATCATCAAACATTAAGGTGACACAGGCGACCTACTCAGGCTAATTACGCCATGGATTTTAATCCACATTTGCAGTCCTGTCCCACCTCAGCATCTCAGAGGCCAGCGATATGTGCTGATTTGATTTGACCTTCAATTCAACATCGAATTCAACATCTGACACGAAAGAAGAAATCGCAGTCTGATGGAAAGAAGAGGATGGCTTACCTTGAGAGACGCTTTATGTGCCGAACTGTGAGGTGCTGTTGGCGCGTCCGTGTCAGCGAGACGAGCCTAAACCCTAGAAATGAATATGGAAAATCAACACTCTGTCGATGACACCAAGCCACGCCTTCCAGCAGAATATGGGTCTTGAAGGTATCGATACTCCACAGCAAAGCGCACAATTCAAGCAGCCCGATTGATTCGCTGCGCGCAATGACTCACCACTGTCGTTACCTGTTATGTTCTTAATAACGTTGCCTCACGCTTAGAAAAAAGTGAACCTTTCACAAAATGGACCTCTCGTGTAGTGTGTGTGACATCCCAGACTGAACCGGTCCAGGCAGCTCAGGCAACGTGGTGCAGCAGAGTAAACCAGATGAATGGATGAATGGGGAAGAGGATGAGAATGGAGGCAGTGCTGTGCCAGCCGCAGGTATTCACAGGGAGGTCGCTCGTACTCAATTACATTTAAATCCTAGCACCAAAATCTGTCTGTCTCAGCCCATAATATTCAAAGTAGATCAATGGTTTTATTTGCTGTGCCACTCAGAAATAGGTTTTTGACTATACACCATCTTTTCTACCAGGTGTTGTGTCTTTTTAGAGGGGTGCATTTTCATGGGATCACGTATGAATATGAATTTTGAGCATACAGACATTTCGTCGTGTGGGTTTAAGAGATGTGCTGAATGACTTTTAAATTTGATGCTATTTTAGTTGAACTTTCATTGGATATTTGATATCACCACTGATTTCATGAAAAAGGTCAAAGAAAGTAAACTGGTTACTGTAAAGACATTTCAGTGAACAATCATGCACTTTGTTTATTGCTGCAAGAAAAACTGCATCTTCATTGTCTATGTTCAATATTATATAAGATATTATAACATATAATTATTGTTTCAGAGATGCCCTAGAGGTCACAAGAAAAATCTGTGAGGCCACAGGATGAGAATGAAGATATGAAGGAACAAACATACAGTCACCTGATTTTAACTTACAGCATATTGTAGCCTGGACTGAAAAAAGAAACTCATTACATTGTAGCATTTGCATAAGCAAATGTGTTGATGCCTGTGAAAAATATTAGACATATAAGACTCAATTATTAATAAAAAAATCAAAGCTAACAATAAAAAATTCAAACATTTGTTTGTTTATTGGATGCACTTACATGTTTACATGTTACAATTTTTTCTGCCCTCGACCGTTGTGAATACACTGGTTCAAGAAACACAAAGCTCATGTGGGGAAGCAACATTGTGAATAGCAGTTTAACACATAACATCGGTTATGTTGTGTTTGATATTAACAGAAAATGTAGCTTGTAATTTCTTAACCTTAACCACCTTTTTGTATCTGAACCTAACCTTGACCAGAACTATGGCACAAAACATATCATGAACATATACAAGCACTTCTAATCATTTTGTCAGGAGTGTTTAGAAATCTCTTATGCATCACCACAGATAGTGACAACCTGTTCTGTTATTAATTTGCAGGACTCCTCTTAAACCTTTAACATCCTCACCATGGAAAAAAAACATGGAAAAAGTTTTTCATTAACTGTTTTATTTCTTTTGGGCAATAACAAGTAGTTCTATGGATGTTTATTGTATGTGTGTTATGTACAATATGCACATATTCATATCAAATATATACATAACTATATGTTTGACATAACACAACTGAACTCAGTGGTTAACATGGATCGATGATGTTAAGTTCAGCACATTAGATTTAAAAATAACAGATACTCAAAATGTGCTCTACCAAAGAGAGGAGAACAAAGATTGTAAACTGTGAATACAGTTGAATGTAATTAAAACCTGAATGAATTTTCTTTTTTTTAAATACTCACTTTTGTTTAATTGTATTTAACTGTCCACTCTTGTAATGAGAATAAATCTGCCTCCCTTTCTCAACCTTTCTCTATCGTGTCAGCGACCAACACTGTGCCCAGTTATAGGAGGCATATTGCAATCTCTCTTTATTGAATTATTAACCATATATTTTAAAAACCTGATGCAACTTCTTTTACTATTCTTTTTGACATATATACCTTGAGCATTTCGTGCATGGCTCTAACACTCTCTGCCATCTTACAGAAGATACCCACAAGTTGTTTGCAGAGATCTAACCTGCTTTCCTCACCCTAGGTGGAGTTTAATTAACTCTGCACAAATGTGGATGCTATTCAATTATAGTATTTTCATCTCTGTGGTGCTATAATGATATGATGATATTAACTTATTTAATATGAGCATTATTATATGAGCATGAGATTGTCATTAGAATCTGTGTAGTTACATTAGAGGATTTACTTTTCTAATAATAATAGGTAGAAGACAGCACATCCTCTTTGAATCCAGTGATTGTATGGGATGTGCCTCCAGTCTTTAAAAGCTCAGAGCGACTGATTAGGTGACGAAGCACAGTAGGCTGTGACTTAATTACAGTCAAGTACACAAGCAAAACACAGGATAGGCTGCATGCATCATTGTTATCCCACAATTACTGTGTGCTTTAGGTGAGGGCTGGCAGCCAGTCTGCAAGAGGTGAGAATGCACATCACTTAACAGTAAAGGTGAGTGCTCTGTTGCTACAGTATTGAACAGCAGTTAGCTATTTTGACACAATAAGAGTATGACTTTGATGTGACCCTATGCAACATTTTGGTAACGTACAGCAGTAGGTGTGTATAAAAAAATCGAGAAATCATCGCAGTCAAATTGTGGCTCTGGCATCGTTTTCTAGTTAAACAAAGAAAAGCAAGTCTGGGTTTAAATACAGCTGCTGACAGCAACTGACAGTCAGTGATGATGTTCAACAACACAACTGGCAGTTTTTGTTTGTCTGTAGTGAGGACTGCTGATGAGACGCCATCGCTTCAGCTGAACACATATTAAGAAGAAGTCTTTCACAGGCTAACATGAACAGGAGGAAATATTACAGTAAGAAAAGACAGTTCACATGTTTGTGGAGGTTCTCAGTTATCCAGGTCATAGTTATAGAAAAAGGTTCTGTTCAGTAGCAACTGGACTTGCATTTAGTTCTAAATACAGCAGAACATATGCAACATGCATGCATACAGAACATATGGTTTTCATTAAGGACCTATAGGTCCAGAAGTATTTGGGATATGATTTCTTCTACTGTATTTGAACTCAGACTTGCTTTTCACAGATTAATCAGGAGATGATGTCAGATCCACAATGTGACTGTGATGATTTCAAAGTCTATCAGTTTATTTTTCATACAAACCAACTGCTGTATGTTACCAAAATGCTGCATGGGGTCACATCAAACTCGTACCTATTTTTTGTGTCAAAATATCTAGATACTGTTTAATACAGTAGCAACAGATCACCACCCAACTATATGTTTGGTGATTGCGCACCCCAGGGCCCTGCAGTACATGGTGCAGACAGTACTAGGTTTTCACGGTAGGTGGCGCTGCAGCACAGACTGTCGAGCTGGCGTGTGCTGTGTTCACTGACGCCATGTCACGTCCATGTTAACAATAAAAATCTGCAAACCCCTTCCTCTTAACAATTCTTTGCACCAATTTACAGGTGAGTATTAAATAAAATTAAACATTATTTCAAGTCTATTCCCTACGTGCGTGATATTTAAATTTAATCCACTAGTACTTCTCTCGGCCCTGTGGTGTCTGGTGTGGACGTGAACGCACCACAGCTCGGCTGTTGTCAATAGAAACGTTGCTAACCTCACCACCCGCCTGCTAGCTTCAAAGTGAAGACAAGTTTGGACATATTTCTGTCTCATAATATTGTCTCTGCGACAGTAAGGTGAGATCAACCTCAGCTTCTTGCTAAATAATATTAAGCACATTAATGCTCGCAACAGTAGCACTCTAAGTTGTCATAATGTTAGCTACTAGCTAACAGGCGAACACAATGACAACCTGTTGTGTGAATCAGTTAAGCTAGTTAGCTAACTGTCATCAGGAAGTTTGTACACCTTTTAGCTTAATGGGTTTATTATGATGAGGGGTAACTACCTGGAGGTTTACTAAGATTTAAACGCAGTGTTGCTTGATAAATGCGTTAAACTCGCCGAGCCTTTTGAATGGTCACGTTTGCCTAAAGTTAGCATTAGCATAAATGCTAACCAGTCCAACTGCTATTGTTTTGGTTGTTTGAATGTTATTTAGTTTTGTCCTAAGGAAGCTGATACTAACACGGTCATGTCGTTTTATTTTTGATTAGTTATGTGTTCGCATTATGGCGGTGACACACGATGAGCTCATCTTGTAGTGATATCCGATATTGAATTGGTTGTAACGCAGAGTAGTGCAGTGTCACAGCTAATGTTAGTTTATCAGTAGTATTCTTATCAGTAACTTTAGGCTGGTCAAGCGCAGTACCTGAATACTCTGAAGTGGTGCTGGTAATGTTCTGCACTCTGTATTTACATAGTGTGTTACGTTGAACCTCACTCCTTTTAAAGGTATAGTTACAATCCTATGTAGCTCCTACAAGTGCCAGTATTTATTGCAGCAAGTATATCACATATGACAGACACTGTTCACGCAAGTATTCAATACTTTATGAGCAGGTAGTCCCATTAAGACTGATCCTTTTTCAAGACAGGTCTGTACAAGATTAAAATACACAATTTTAAATATTGACAGACCCAGAAAATTCACTTAGTTTCAACAGATTTCATATTCACCCATAGTTTGCAAGGACAGTTTTTACACCACCTGCTGTAGGACCATCGATCATCTGTCATTACAATCCGTCATCATTTGAGTCAAACACCCATTTTGTTTTTTGTGTTGCAGAACATGTTGGGGTATATCTTGCAGTATGTCTACACGTCCTTCCTGAGATACTGGCTGAAGTGGCTCATCAGACAAGCGACAGGGACATGTGAGCTGCAGAGAATTTGCTCCAGATACAAGCCTGGGGCTACAAGGACAACTAAAGCAGGTGAATTAAATCAAACTAATGTGGGACTACTTTAGCATGCAGCTTTTTCCATTTTATTAATCTAACTCTTGTGTCTTATTGTAGAATACTCTCTTCGGTCATCTAAGAGCACGGTAAGAAAAAGATTCCATGTAGATAATAGGCTATAGGAATAATTTTATTTCTGATAAACTGGGTTGTTCCTGGACAAATTCCAGACTCAGCTTCAGTAGCTGTGATTTAAACATTTCTAAAATGGTTGTTTATATTATTTATGCTGATGTTTATTTAAACAGTTGACAAAGATACAAACATGGTCACTTGTCAGCAGGAGTTTGTTTGGGTTCTTTTTTATGTTAGAACAATATAATACAGATGACTGCATAGTAAGTTTGCATAATTTCTTGATATAACCAGTGTTTGCTTCACAGCTGGTGTTTTTCATGGCAAATGAATGTTGGTTAGACAAGTGACGAAACAATAGGACATCACTTGATGAGTACTTCAGACAATATCTATATGGATTTGGACATGAGGCACTTAACATAGTGTTGAAAGGGTCTGAATTTCAGGTATATGTAGTGAGTCGCTATGTGAGACTTTGGGACTTTATGAGGATGCCAGTATTGGGTTATTGTTGCCCCTTCTTGTAAATCCAGACAGTCTTTTAAAAGAGTGGTTCTCTTTCTCGGTCCTCAAGGTACACTGTCCTACTTGTTTTCCAGTTACCCCTGCACTTACAAATTCTGACTGGCTGAATCTAGGTAATCAGCAGTGCGTAGGACAGGGACAGTTGGAAACAAACAGAGCGCTGTGACTTGAGGACCAGGGTTAAGAACCACTATGTAGGACAGATGATTCTGAACAGGAAAGGTCCTCCACTTCAAAAGTGTCCTGCGATTCTGTGTACCTGTGTGGCGAGATGCTGCACCCCGCTGACCCAATGCCCATTTGATTGTCAGTTTCAGTTTTAATTTCAGTTAAACAGTGAGTGGAATTAGGCTCAGACCTAGAGCCCTAGAGCTTTATTATTTAACTACTGACCTCTTCGTTACCTTTTTTATGTGTGTGAGCTCCAGTAAGTTTAATCGGTCTTTATCTTTTGCTTCACTTGCCAAGCTCAGATAAGTCAACTCTGCTTGTCATTTATGATTATAGCTAGGTAAGCATTCCCCACTCAACAGGCCAGTTTAGTGTGGAAACAAAAGTGCTTCATCATCTTTTTCTGAAGTTGATGTTTTTCATTTAGGTTGATTGCACAACTGTATCATATCTCCTCAATCTGCTGTGTTTTCTTCCTCTAGGTTTTAAGAGGAGCATTGGAAACCAGAAAGGATAACTTAGAACAGTGTGTGGATCAAATAATGAAAGAGAAGAATATCAAACCCCAGAAAGATCCCCAGTAAGGCTACTTCTTATCTACTACATTGATTTTCTTTTTTCACCTGCAGTTCTTTTATTTCCATCATATTCAGTTATATTCTACTGAAGTGACCAATTACTGGTTTAATATCCTTGTTTTTTTTTAGGTTCAAGGAGAATCTACACATCTGCCTGTTACAGATAACAGGATACAGCAGCCTGTTTGTGTCTGTGGAAGAAATGAGAAAGGAAGTCTTCAATTCAGAGAACCCTGAACATGAGGCCATGCTTTTAAAGGTAAGTGGCCCCGTTTCTGGATAACATTATAACCACCTGTACAATCTAGTGCAATCCAACACAATTGAATGATTGCGAATTCTACATTTACAAAGTTATAATTTTTCAGTTTTTCAGTTGAAGAAATCAGAAATGTGATTATTCTACTACCTGCTCATTACTAAGGTCATATGGGCAGTGGAGTCCTACTGGAGTAGATTATGTTAGGAGGTGTTCCTAATGTTTTGGACCCCTCATTTATGAAAATAGGGAGGCCAAAATATTTCTCACAGTTTAAACTTAAAAACTGAAAAATTATTAGTTGTTGATAAATGTAGAATTAATGACAGGGGCTGTTTATATTAGATTGCATTAGATTGAACAGGTGGTCATAATGTTGTATCTGATCAGTGTTTGTGCTTTTTTCTCTTTAGGCCAACCCACTGTACATCATGAGCTTTGTATGAGTTTCACAGAACCTGAGAATCTGGTGGCTTCTGTGTTGAAATAGATTTATTTAACTGTTAGTTTGTTAATCTGCAATCTCTCCCAGTTACCAAAAGTGGCAAAGAATAACACTTTGTTTGTAGGGGCCACAAAGTCTTGTCTTCTAGAGCTTGGGGATTTAGAGTCGCCTCTTAATATAATGGACTACACCATCCTCAATACTAAATGCATTGTAGAATTATCATCTTTCTGACAGTTTCAACCTAAAAACTGAAAAATTAGAACTTTGTATAACTTAGGGATGTCCCGATACCACTTTTTTCCTGAGTACAAGTACGAGTACTTTCATTTGAGTACTTGCTGATACCGAGTACTGATATGAGTACTTAAAATAAATTAAAGCTTCTGTTATTTGAACAGCCCACATGTTGTTTCTCTAACCTCTGCAGTGTTTAAAGCAGTGGTGGTAGCTGCTGCTAGCAAACTTGTTGTACTCTGTGTTATGCTAACACTTACCTTAAAATATATAGTTTTCCTTTGAGGCTTTTGGTCTGTCTTCTATAAAGCTGCATCCTCCACTGAGAGTGTGAAGCAAAGTGTTGTGTGTCTGCCTTTTTGCCAACTTCTAGTTTTTAGTTTTCTCTGTAGATATTTGTGCTTTTTACTATGGGAAAGGAGGATATGTTCAATTAGCACCAAACACACAAATAGATATAGATCTAATATGTACTGTTTTTATTGTTAAAACTATATTAATACTCATAATTAATTAATGTGTATGTTTGACACACATTGTCTAGCAGAAGAAAAACTCAGCACAGCAAAGAAGAAACCAGCACTGGGTGCATTCAGTCAACCAGCTATAGACAGTATAGGGGGATTTTTACGCATATCTTAATATTCTTTTGTGAAAATTAACCAGATTCTTTATCAGTTGTGTGTCTTTACTTCCTGTTTGTCTCATCTGCTCTGTGCAGCTTGATGCGGCTTGCTGTAAAGTGGTATCGGGTGCGGTATCAGATATGTTTTACCAGTGCGAGTACATGACGGCGGTATCGGACTCGATAGTATAAGTGGGATTCACAGTATAGCTGCTATACTGGATTGTACAGATGTGTTTAATAAAGGGACCCATGTGTGTAGTTGAAGCTTAAATTTGAGTATTATATGATATGATATAATACTGATCGTATTCAGCTGTGATCCGGCACTATGGCAATTAAAATGTAACACTGTGATTGTACTCACAGCTGTGGGACCTGCTGATGCCAACAGTCAAGCTGGAGTCAAGGATAACCAAACAGTGGGGAGACATTGGATTCCAAGGAGATGATCCCA
>OMLM01007665.1:41341-56907 GCA_900302695.1 Helostoma temminkii | reverse complement strand
CACCATAATCCAGTGACATAATAATAATAATAATAATAATAATAATAATAATAATAATAATAACAACAGACATTAAAAATTAAAAAACTGAAGTGTACAAAAATGTACAGAGCAAAAGGTTAAAAATGTTTGAGAAAAGTCATCGACATCATCACCAGTCAACATTTTTGTGGGGATGCAGATGACTAGCTAGGCAAGCAAACATTAGTGAATCACATGTTGTAAACATAAAGAAAGTGCATTAAACAACATTTTCTTAGTGTCACCATCTTTTTTTAGAACACATACCTTCCTTCGAGTTCCTGAAATATCAAAATCTTTGTCCACAGTGACTGATGAAGCATGAGCTGTTTGAGTCAGGAAACTTGTTGTGTCCTGTTTTTGTTTCCATAATAGCTGCTGAACAGGTTGTTTGGTAATGACAGAAAATGACCTGGAGGAATTATTGAGAAGGTTCATTTGGAAAGGTACAGGTTTTAAAAAGAGACATTGCATTAAAGTGACTTGGAGCTGAAGAGAGTTTACACATTACTACATGAAAATTCAGCCTACTGTTGAATTTTCACAGCTTTGTTTTGTTTTTTTCATATTAACATCCTAAAGAAACCAATAACAACAAAAAAAATTAAATCTTAATCAGCAGCAAATGGAATTGTAAAGTAAGGAAGCAATAGTTATACCAGATATAATGTTAGGTGACACATATTGTAGAATATCAATATCCCAGTTTGGATATGTACCGTATCTGTGGACATTTACATCTAGATAACCTAAGAGTACTAGAGATTACAATATTACCACCTATGCATAATGTCTTAAAATACAGCTACTACATGTACACACTGATTTCATCTTAGTAAACCTTAATATTAACATCCTGTTCCCTCATAACCGGGCAGAATCTAGTGATTGTTACAATAAAAGTCTTTCACATCTGGTAAAATACTTTGCTAAGAGCAGTTTTGGTCACATTCATTCAACCATTATACACAAACATTTTACATTTATCTTCTTTGCCTTCTAAAACTCACGGAGACACTTTTACACCACTGACTGATGTTGACCATGTTTCCCTTTTAAAACAGCACAAGTCTTTGGGTGAAATCTCTTCTCAGGCTTCAGCCTGACAGTGAGATCTCATAGTCACTTGTCGACAGCAGCGTGCGCCCAACTTTGCGCACATTCTTGGCGTTAGTTATACGAGCAGCCACGTCCACTGGCTTCTCAAAGTAATGCACCAGGGCCTGCTCAGTGAGAACAGATGCCAGGAACTGCTCAAACGTGATGGCCCAGTCTTTATCAATGCTAGTGCTGTGAGGCAGCCCTGTATCGAGGGGTCCACTGCCACGAGGACGGTTACTTCTTTCACCACTGGAGCTACTGTCGCTGCGCACCAGCACTGTGTCGTCTGCAATGTCCTCACACTGTAGCTTTTCGTCCAGCTCGTGGGAGCCCGCACTGAGCACTGAGTAAGATGACATTGAAGTGTCATCTTTGGTTTCATCATCTGAGATAAGCATGGCGGAGGATGTGCCTGTGTCTTTGGGAGATGAGTCCTCCAGCTTGATGTCTTGCATAGGTGGCAGCTGCTCACTCCCTTCACCCCTTTTCTCTTCCTCACAGAGGCTCGGCTTGTTCTCAAGATCTGTGGGGACAAAGGCACTGTTCGGCTGGAACACGCCATCAGGCCCAGTCTCTTGGGTGGTTTTGGGATCTGTGATGTCTCTCATACACATGCTCGGCTCTGCTTTAGCCTCCATTTTTAGGTCCTTTCTACCAGAGGAAGAGAAGAGCTTTCCCACCTCTCCCATTTCCAGCAGCAAACTAGTGACTGTGGCGGTGGCGTGATACAGCTCCTGCTCTGCAACATCTTCACTGAACATGCTGTAGAGCGTCTTGCAAAGCTCGATAAACTGGCTCTAAAGGGCAGAAGGAAAAAAATGCTGATAGTAGCAGTCTTTCTCCACACACAAATTAATGCAGTAGGTAAAATGCAGTAGGTGAAACTCTTACCTGATTCAGCTTGGGGAGGTCTTTTGCGTTTTCAAATTTAGGCTTGGTCTCCTGGTTCCATAGTTTCAGGTAGTGGCGGTAATCAGGAGTGTTCAGTTTCTTCACTGTAAAATGTACAAAGAATGTGTCATGAATAAACTTCTATTAAAAAAAAATGTCTTGTTAATGTTTTTCTGTTTTGTGGTTTAATACAAAGCTTAACAATTTTTCCCCATTTACTGGGAAGTGGAATGTTTTGCAAGATAAGCACAGTATTTTTTGGAAAAAACCAAGGTGACGCAAAGCTTAAAACCTAATTACTGACTTTATAACCATGAGTGATAATGAGTAATAATAAATGCTGTAAAGACAACAATTTTATATCTTACTAACCTACACAAAGACAATTTCAGACGTTAATGATCTGAAATACATCCGCTGAAAACTGATTATTTAGTAAGGCATATTAGATCTAAACATCCATGTATCCATCCATCCATCCATCATCCTAACTGCTTTTCCTCCTAATGATCGTGGGGGTGCTGAAGCCCATCTCAGCTGTCACTGGGTGAGAGTCAGGGCACACCCTGGACATGTCACCAGTCTGTGACAAGGCTGACACAGACAGTAATTAATGCTCAGATTCATACTGATTCACGGAAAGGCACCTGGTGATCAGTAGATTTGAACTGAGGTCCTTCTTACTAACCACTGCGCCAAAATGCTGCCAGATCTATATATTCAGATTTACGTATTACTTTAGATTTGTGTATGTTGCTTACCTTTTTCAGTCTTAAATGTAACTCTGACAAAACCATCATCCTTCTCACTTCTGCACTTTGAGTCGTGACCTGATGAAACACAAGAGTGATTGCATTTTATGTAGATTACGGTAAAATAAAGTACAGTAAATAAAGTACATACTTCACATACTTGTTTTTAATAATACTCTACTTATCTGAATCCAAAACAGTTCACTATTTACTGTATCATATATTATATAAAGAGTTTAATACATGTGAGCATCAGCCTCACTGTGATATCTCATTTCATAATGCCACATAACATAGATGACTCTCTTTCATATGTTTCATTATCCAAATTCATCTTTCAGATCAGATCAGATCAGATTTGAAGCAGACACACATTCTCTCTTCTGCATATTCCATAAAGAATTCTCCTGCAGGCTGCTGCCTTTCACACATAATTTGATTTGTGCACACATTTGATTTTGTGCTGGCGCTCTGTCAGTGTGCACAGTGCATGTTTCAGCATGATGTCTGTAGTTTGAAGATTAATATAAAACAATTTCTCTGCAACTCACACGCCATGTCTAAAACAACAGACTTTTCTCATGTATGGTGTAAATGGCAGCATTTCTGTTCCTCACACCATTAGCAAAAACAGTGACTGGACCTCCAGCAGTGTCCACCACTCAAATAATTACCATTGGTTTTCATAATGGTTGGAAATATTTATATATAATGAAAGCAGGTCTTTTTTTAAGTGAAGCACAATGAAGCACAGTGATTTTCTCAATAGTGTGACCTGAGTGGATTTTAACTTTATGGCAAAACAAAAAGAAGTGTTTTTATATCAACAGCAAGGAGGTGAAAATGCTAAATCAGTGCATGGTGAGAGAATGGAACAACAACTCTCAGCTAATGACTCTGCCTCTGTCTGAAAAGGGCTTAAGGCAATCACCAACTACAAGCCCAGAGCCCACCACTCTGAGAACAACAGCCTAAATGAATTTTACTGCCACTTTGAAAGACAATGGTACATACCTGACATCCCCCACCAGCCACTGATCAGCAGCAGCACCTCTGCCTGCGCTACACCTGGACCACCTTCACAGTTTTACACCATAGTGTCGCCCTCTCACCCCTCACCTTTCTCCTTCAAAGAGGGAAATGTTATTCAAATGGCTGAACCCCCGCAAAGCTGTGGGCCTGGAGTCTGTCTCCCCCTCCACCCTAAAGCACCGTGCCAACCAGCTGTCTCCAGTTTTCACTGGCATTTTTAATACCTCACTGGAGACTGCCATTTGCCAGCCGGTTTTAAAACCTCAGCCATAACCTCTATAGTTAAAAAGGCAAAAATCACAGGACTTAATGATTACAGACCCGTTGGCCTGACTTCATGAAGTTTTTTGAGTGCCTTGTCTTGTCCCACCTCAAGGACATTACAGACCCCCTGCTGGACCCCCTGCAGTTCCCCTACAGGGCCAATAGATCTGTGGATGATGCTGTTAACGTGGCCCTTCAATCCCCAGGATCCTATGCCAGCATAATGTTTGTGGACTTCAGCTCTGCCTTCAACACTATCATCCCATCTCTGCTCCAAGACAATTTTTCCCAGCTGAATGTGCCGGACTCCCTGTGCAGGTGGATTACAGACTTCCTGACAGACAGACAACAATTCGTGAGGCTGGGGAAGCATGTCTCAGACATCCAGACCATCAGCACTAGATCCCCCCCAAGGCTACATCCTCTCTCATCTGTTATTCTACCTGTACACCAACAGCTGCACATCTGGACACCAGTCTGTCAAACTCCTGAAGTTCGCAGACGACCCCACCCTCTTTTGCCTCATCTCCCATGGAGACGAGTCAGCCTACAGGATAGAATTGGACCGTCTGCTGTCATGGTGCACCATGAACAACCTGGAGCTCAACGCTCTCAAGACAGTGGAGATGATAGTGGATTTCAGGAAAGACCCAGCCCCGCTCCATCCTGACATCCTCTGTAACACCCTGTGACCTCTGTCGAGTCCTTCCGCCTCCTGGGCACCACCATCACCCAGGAGCTCAAGTGGTAGCAGAACATCAGCTCCCTCACCACAAAGGCTCAGCAGAGGCTGTACTTGTTGAAGAAGTATCACCTCCTTATGCGGAAGCTGATCCACTTCTACACTGCCACCATCAAATCAATTCTCACTTCCTCCATCACAGTCTGGTTTGCTGCAGCCATGGTCAGGGCTAAGCCAAGCTGCAGCGCATCATACACTCTACTGAGAAGGTGATTGGCTGCAGCCTCCAATCACTCCAGGACTTGTACGTCTCCAGAACCCAGAGACGTGCCGCCAGGATTGCAGCCGATCTCTCTCACCCCAGACATGTACTCTTTCAGTCTCTGCCCTCTGGCAAGAGGCTCCGGTCCATCATGACCACGACCTCACGCCACAAGAACGGTTTCTTCCATGCTCTTATCATTCTGCTGAAAAGTGCCCCAATTCCCCCCCCAGATGACTCCTGCACACACACACACACACGCACACACACACACACACCAACCAACTGCTCTCCTCTCTGAAGCTGCAATATTTTGTTTACTCACTTCTTCTGCACACACATTATTTCTTATATTATTGTTTTTATTGCTTTGATTCTTGTGTCTGCACCTGACATCAGGACACATTCCTAGTTCTGTAAAGTGTCCTTTACTGTACCTGGCAATAAACTGTTTCTGATTCTGATATTTTCCCACACAAGGAATACACCCATTATTTTGGCATCTATTTAGCCAAAGGCTGTGTTCTGATGTTTCACTCATGAGTAATAACCTCATTATAGCTTTTTCTATCATGGCCCATAGAGCTCAACTAACTGCAACTTAGGAAAACATATGCAAATAGAAAAACACAAGCAAATAAAGCAAACAGCTTTACTAACACAGACACAGCATCAAAAAAATGCAAAAAAATAAAAGAAACAACACAATAACATAAATGTTACCAAAGAGCACCGATATCTACATATATATAAGTCCATCACTTTTTAGACTGCCATTTTAAGGAGCAATTGTTTTCTGCAATGTTTACGGGGGCATTAAAAAGTGACTGACATGGCTGCAACAGACTTGTTGTTTCTATGGTGATATGACGTGATCCCTAGACACATTTCCAATGTTGTCTATACTATTTGCATCAGTATTCTGTAATTGTGTAACATTGTGTGTGTTTGTGTTTTCTCTTTTTGTAGCGTGTCTGAGTTTGGTTTCCTTCATTTCCAGCATTTTGTTTCTAAATGATGTGTGTTGTAAAAATGGTGCTTTCTACACCTCTTGTGCACTGAGCTCTCAGGGACACTATTTCCTGTGTTCTACTGTGTTTAATGCCTGCACTCATACACATATTGAGCATCAATATCTTTCAAGCATGCACCTCATGGATCCCTCTTGTTTTCCTGAGTACTAACACACTTTTTGTCTACTGATTTAACGTGTGTTATGGAATGTTACCATGATGAGAAATGCTGCGGGGAAATGGGGTCACCCTATAAAGTGTGTTTGCAACAGGAATATAACATTACAGGTCTGACGCATACTAAATAATTTTACTTTCTTACCGACTGATGTTTCCGGGGCAATGTCTTCAAAGAAGTACTGAGTAGCTTCAAAGGCAGAGTCTGGCTCTTCCTGTTCATGAGTCATTTCTAGGAGAAAAAAAACAATTTGTCTTAAAATTCAACTTTGATTGTGAGAACAAAGCTTAAAAGAACAACTTATTTTTCATTATATCACATCTCTCTGCTGTAATGCATTTTGCAATAACATTGATGGTTACTTTTCATGAATTGCATTTTAAAAATATTTTTCATTTTTCACAGTTTTTTGCAATAATGCTGACTGGTAAAATGGTTTGACAGTGGGCTCATCAGATTGTCAAAACAGAAAAAAAGACATAAATTTAAGTCTTTAAAATGCATTAACATGCTGACAGCACGAGTCCTGAGAAAGTTAATTACCCTCTATAGTGAGACAAAAAGCACAACATACAACATTATGAGATCACTGAACTGCATCAACACTCACCAGGTAAAACATGCATCTTGTAGAGGAGCTTCAACTTCTCAGTAAGATCCCCATGACACAAAATGCCTACAACACAGCAACAACCTTTTAGAATTTGAACTGCTCAGAAAATATTAAATAAATCTTATCTTAAATAAATCACAGCATAAAACATTATTTGTCAACTGAGCAGTCAGTGTCAGCTCTGTTACCTTCTTAAAGACATAGTCGTACTTCTCTACCTACCCAAGCCACTAATAAACTCGCGGAAGTTGATGAGGGCATCTCCATTTTGGTCAAGAAGACGGAAAAAGCGCACAGCAAGGGGGTCTGAGTGGGCTCCGTTGGCCCAGGGGAACAGCAGGTTGAACAGGCCCTTAAACTGCTCAACATCAATGCGGTACTGCTCCAGGTAGGGCAGACTAGGGTCATGACGCTCTGTAGGGTTACTGCTGCCGCCCCAGTAACAGCTAGTCAGGTGCTCCGCCTAAAGAGAGGAAGACAGAGGTAAAACGACAACAATGGCATCATGTCATGTTTGTGAACTACAGAGACTTTGACAGTATGTTTGGAAAAGAGTTTGACTCTTATATAAATCAGATTAATTATGAACAGTGTGTCATTAATAAATTGATCTGAGGTTCTACTCCGAGCTCCCTTCTGATGTCAGAACTCTTTACCCTATCTCTAAGGTCACTACCCATAGCTTCTGACCATAGATGAGGGTTGGGACGCAGACTGGCTGATAAATTGGAGCTTTGCCTTGTGGCTCAGCTTCGTCTTCAGCACAATGGTCTGATACAGCATCTGTATTAATGCTGCACCAATCCGCCTGTCGATGTCTCCCTCTATTTTACCCTCATTCATAAACAAGACCCAGAGATACTCCTTCACTTGGAGTAAGGACTCTTTCCCACCTTAAGATAGCAGTCTGTTTTCTGGCAGAGCACCATGATCTCACTTACTGGTTCATACATCCTGGTTCAACAATCGCGCTGAGCCTCCTTTACAGCACCCTGGCATAGATTTTCCCAGTGGGGCTGAGTAGTGTGATACCCATATAACTGAGGCACACCCTCCGGTCCCCTTCTTTAAATATGGAAACCTCCACCCCAGTCCACCAGACACTGAAAATGCGTGTCAACCACAACAGCCTAGCAATGTCCAGGGCCTTTAACACCTCAGGGCAAATCTCGTCGACACTTGGGAGCTTTTGGACTACTACTACTACCTCAGAGACCTCTGCCAGTGATTTAGACGAAGCCTCTTCAGACACCTCGGATTCTGCCTACTCTGCCTAGAGGATATATTAGTCGGAGTCAGGAGTATCTCAAAGTGTTTTTTCCACTGTCCAATGATACCACCAGTCTGAGTCAGCAGTTCCTCTCCCCTGCCAAACAAAGCCTGGACCAGGCCCTGCTTTTCCCTTCTGGACTGTCAAATGGTTTGCCAGAACCTTCTCCATGACCTCTCACCCCTAGGACTTCCCTTTCTATATTTCAGCTATAGCACAGTACACACACTAATAATAACAACAATGAACAACATGAATGTATGATGACAACTCACCTTGAAAAGTACATAGAGCTCCTCCAATTCATCAATACTGAAGGCAGTCTCTGTAACAATAGTTCTGACCTGAAACATAATAGAATTACAGGTAGAAAATATAAGAGTATCTAATAAAGATTTGTAATGAATAATAATAATAATAATAATAATAATAATGAATGATTTGGTGTGTATGACCAAAACTGTGATCAGCAGTATCAAAACTAAAGGGTTCTTCTGAACATAGCCATCATTTTAACATTATGGTACAAAAGACAAATGTGTTTGAAATTTAATGGATGTGTAACTATGTCCTTACCACATTGCGTTTTGTTGTATCTTCAATGGTCTGAATAACCCTCAGTCTCTGCTTGAAACGCATCTGTTCAATCACATCTGCTCGTATAGAACCAAATTTCTGACACACAAAAAGAAACAGAAAGAAATATTGGTCAGCTCAGCTGTGGTATAACTTCATAATTATCAGTTAAAAAAACTGAACAGTAGCAGTTGAATTGCTGAATCATGAATTCATCTATATAGAATCCAACAGATACAGTATGTACTAGATTCCTAATGCCTCTTTTGCACTCTCAGCCCCTCATTAGGTTAAATACCTCATAAGAGCTGCGGACCAGTTTGAAGATATCAACCTCTGGGTGAGGTTCTCCATTGTCTGTCAGCAACGAGTGTAGGTGTGGGATGGGAGGTAAAGTACTGTCCTTATTGGTGACACTGTCCAAGTATCTACAATAGACAGAATATATAGTAATTTATCATGATTATGGAATAAGTTGTATGATAAATGGTGAAACTGTTTGAGCTTTATCACTTTAAATTCTTTATGACTGATCTTGAAGACTGATAATAAAAAAGCACAGACCAAAAATAGAAAGCAAAGGTGTCATTAATATTAAATACTTTACATATGAAAACAATAGTGTAGTGCCTCTTCTTACCTGCCCAGTACAGTCATGGCCTCGCCGTCGTCTTTGCAGCCCAGCAGCTGGTGGATGTTGGCATGTAGCACAGACAGCGCCAGCTGAAAGATGACCTTGATGCCATCATAGAAGAAACAGTCTACCACCACCACTGCGCTCTCGAAGGGCATGACAGACAGGAAGAGGGTGAGGAACCATGAGAGGGAAATTGTGGAGATGACCCCAAGGTCCTGCATGCAGTCGTATAGCTGGGGAACATACTCGCGTGCAAGCTCCTCAAACACACCCTGATCGACTAGAGCACCTGGGAAAACAACAACAAATCAGTCATCTCTCTCTGCGGACTGTCAAAAATCAAATAACAGCAAAATGCTACCGATAATCTTTTTTGTGTCTCATGTAAGATTAAAATATTCAAGACACCTGGTGAAGAAGCCAACATGAAAAGAGCAATGGCAATAAAGATAATACAAAAGAAATACAAATATCATGTCACGGTTTACATACAACTATTCATACAAACTAATGTTCATTAAACACATCACTGACCTACAACTCTAGTGTTGTAGTAGTCAGGCAGCATCCTCTCACAGAGTGCCACTAGCAGCCAAAAAGCCTCCTCTTCTTTAGCATAGAGCAGCAACACAGATGTTACGATATTCATGGCCTGTAGAGTTGAGGCAGGACGAGAACAAAACAAAACAGGAAAAAGTACTGTCAGGGATCGCCAGGTTTCTGCCAATTCATGTGGAAACAAATACACAAGTGTGCATACCTGACAGTATCCAATGTTGGGGTTTCTGAATGCATAGGCAGTGAGGACCCTGCGGAGGGCAGCGATGCCCATCTCGTTTTGAAAGGCCGGGTGCTCAGGCAGAGAGCGGTGCAGATCCCTCTCAATTTCCTCTGTTGCCAGGTTGTACCTGCCCATCGACTTCTCTACAAGGTCTTCATAGTACCCAGGGTGAGTGGCCATCTCATTGATTGCCCCTGTAAAAGTGTCACAGCAGCAGTATAAAAATAGATGCATAGATAACTAAAAAAAACTAAAACACGATCTTCTTCTGCTGCCATAACTATAAATTCCTCCCAATAACATCTAGGCACAGTCATGAAGGTGTTTTCTAACCACCAAAAGAACTGCTCATTCAGCCCATTCTTCTTCTTAATGTCCCATTTATTTATTAACCAGAGCAGCCCTGACTTCTCTTTAAAATCAAACGATTAAATACTAAAACTGTTACAAACGTAATATAAAGAAAAATGCAAAATAACTTGAGGGGAAATGTAAATTAAACATACAATAAACAGCCATAAATAGACTGGAACTTAATTTACATCAGTGTTAGGTATTCACATGCCTTCAAGGCCTGTTTGCAGGTTTGACAAGTAAGAAACTCTGCAGAGTCGAACCCGGAGCAGATCTGTTTACATGAGTCCATGTTAAAAGTTTGACTGGGCTCCAGGTTTCACTGACTACTGATCCGTTATCCACATACTTAAGTTAAACGTGCTTCTGTAACACATCCGAGCACAGAAGCTCCCTGCTCTGACAGTTTAAAAGGAGACAGCAATCCTCACTGACTGAGAAAAACAAACTTCATAAGTGCTGGTGTGACTAAGATGAACACAAGCCAGCTATGACAACGGCAGAGTGAGCCACAAGTAGGTCACCAGAGAGAGGATGGAGCTGTTTATAACCTGTCTCTGCTCACGTGAGGATGAGCACGAGCTGCCTGCGGTGAGTAAATAAGACTGTGCTTGTAAGAGGAAGGTCTGGAGTCTGTGCATACCTGAATACACTGTTACACAACCAAAATGAAAAGTCCTGTGTATAGTCTGAAGGTAATGAAAAGTTCCATTCAACAACTGTTTAAAGGCTGGGCTCATTTTGTGTCTACCACTTAAAATAATATTGCTATGAATGCTTATGTACGAGCTGTTCTACAAAAATCTACTATACTATTTGTGTGTGGCGTATTTGTCACCAGGATGTCTGTCATTAAACCTGCAGAAAAATGTATCATATGCTTTTCAAGCGTGAGCATGGGTAGGGTGTGGTCTGGGGAGTTAGAGTATATGACTCAATCACTTGCAGTACTGCATCCTCAGGGTTGTGTCCACACCTCATGTTTACTTCAGGCCAGTATTTCCTCACCAGAGAAAAGCAGCCAGAGCTCCCCTCTCATGCTCTCAGGAATCCCCTTGAGGACCAGCTCCTTCGTCTTCTCAGTGCGGTACATACACACTCCCTGTCCGTATTCTGTAAAGTGGTTCTTCCACGCTTGCTCCTTCAGAAACTCCTTTGCCTGAGTACAGTGGAAGACAATATGACATGTAGTAACTCAAATATAAATATATAATATTACTATTAACACCAGCAGTTTGGACCAAAATCAAGTGATTGATTTCTCGCCACTCCAGAATGAATACTGTAACATTTTATAATGCAGCATCACAACCAGATTGAATTAAGTTCTCCAATTCTCCATGCAGTTGAATTCCCATGTAGTGTAATAGTGCAAAAAAGATACAATTAGATAAGTTTAAAACTAAAACTATAAACAGCCTTTAAGGGAAGCAGAACAGGTCAGAGCACCATCCTAAAAGTCCTACAACACACACAATGCCCCTGACAATGTTTAATACTTTATAGTGTACTTTACAAAGTGTAATTTGACTCACCAGCTTGGGGTTGAACTCCTCAGGTGAACGGCGGCGGTACATAGTCATGAGGGCTTGTGTGGCGGTCGGGACACTGCTGTCATTCAGGTTGAATGTGCGTTCTCCCTCTGATCCCAGACTGTGCTGTGGGCTGCTGGAGAACAGGGATCCATGCTGGGAGTAAACCTGGAGAGGAAACACATCATGTAAAGGCGCAGAACCCGAGGCATGTGAAAACAAACCCCATCAAAGTGTGCTAAAAAACAACACATTTTCATCTCTTAGCATTGTCTTCTTACAGTACCTCATCATCTGAGCTGTTAAGGCTGCCAGTAAGTTCCTTCTCCAGGTAGATCTTGGAGGTGGTCTGCTGCAGAAAGTCAGAAATCCTCTGGACAAGGAAGTCTCGATCCTTCAGGTTAGCAAACAGGAAGGTCATGCGATTCTTGGTACTGATGGAGAGCGGGCTGGGCAGCACATTGGAGCTGTCTGCTTTCTCCACAATCGTCACCTGGATGACATCGGGAACATTTTAAATCTCACGACCTTGAAATGACAAGCAGCTATAACCATGGCAACCGAAGTGTCTGAAACTGAACAGCTTTAATTTCTATGAAATGTATTTTACAAAGCTATACAGAACTACTTGTAAGCATCAAAATGCTGTTTCATAATTACAAGCTTCAATTGAATTATTCACAAAATTAGCAGTTACTACCTAAAATTACAAAATCCAATAACATTAAACTAAATTACCAAGCTAGCACATTCTGATGTTTTCAAATCATAATGATGTAGATAAAAAAATTTCTCCATGTAAGTATATATAAATAAAAGTAATTTGATCAGGTGGTGTAGATCATTTCTAACAAATTATTTACACATTTATTCAATTTATTTATTGACTGACAGGAACAAAAGACAATACATTTATTGTGCCAAAAAGCTTTTTTTCATCTTTATCCTGGGCTAATTAATTCAAAAGAACTGGATGATGACAATCTGGGAATCTGAACATATTGTCGAGCACAAAATATCACAAAGGTGAACTGTATAAGTCTCAGGGGTAGGTAAAATCAGCTATAGCCAACAAACTTTCAGTCTATAGTAAGAACATCTATGTTCTCCTTTATGAAATTGTGATTCCATTATTAGGAACAACTTTTAAGATACAACATTGTGGAAAATTTTTCACAAATATTACATAAGCTCTTTTAATTATTTAGGCATACCACTAATTGACCACAGAACTTTAGCAAAAGATCTGCAGGATATCTGGACCAAATTCCATGTTTAACTACAGACATTATGGATTATTTATTATTATTATTATTATTATTATTATTATTATTATTATTATTATTTATTATTTATTATGATTTATTAACAATTATAAGTGACTGATAAACTTTGCTTAGTACAAACTGAAAATTATATTACCTTTTGTTAATCACTAACATTAAAAAGTGCATGCTTTAATGGCCTGCAGAGGTCTCCATACATATAAGTGCTAGCAATGTGCCAAGCTGAAGGGGAAATCTCCCAAAATACATTTCTATTAATGACTTATAACTATCAGCAAAGAGAGCAAATATCAGTAGATTATATTTACAATTCATTAATATTAGGAATAGCTGTTGTGACCGTTAGTTGTCAGGCAGATCTGTGAACCTAAAACAGATGAAGCTGAATTGTGTGTTTGCTTCTAGAGCAGATGGACAGTGACAACATCCTAACAGACATAGCATTTTAGTTCAGCTAATAGTGTCTGACTCCTGTTTTGATGGCAGTGCTGTGAGTAAAATATTCCTTCCAGGTATAAAATTTTGTTGCTGACAAACAGAGACAATCAGACGACAACCCACCTCACGTAGGGGGATGATGAGGCTGCACAATGTCTCTTCCTTGCTGGTGAAGCAGATGTAGTTGGTAGAAACAAACATCTGTCCCAGGATGTGCATCTTGTTAAAGGGCGTCCACAGGGTGCAGTCCGTGTGTCCGTCTAGTTTCTCATCTTTGGGCAGACGGAAGAGAGCCCGGTAACGCTCACTCTTAGCTCGTGCATCCAGATCTCTAAAAGATGGAAAGTAATTTTTTTAAATTAAATTTTAAAACCTAAACTTGTAAAAAGTTTTTTTCACACTCTTCATCCTGGATAAACACATTAATGTTCAGTTGACCACATGTCGTAAACACGGATAATATTGTGTGTTCATGCTCCACGTCACTTTTTTCTTACCTCTTCAGTGCCGACACCTTCTTGGGTGACTTCTTCTTGAGCTTGGGCAACGAGCGGTCTTGTTCAAACCCTTTGTTGTCCAACAGCTGACGCATGGCGATGTTGGCCAGCTGCTCTGCCAACTTGAACGTCTCGTTGATGTTGAGGAAAACGGAGAAGACGTGTTCGTTGGTACGGGTGCTCACCTTGATAACATCAGGCAGCAGGAGTGTGGCGCTCTTCTCTAGCTGGGTGATATCTGCCCAACGCACCACCAGTTTGGCTGATAGAGACAGAGACGTTACAATAGATACATGTTTTAGTATATACTGTATTATCAAGACAAGGTAGATCAGGACATAGTGAAAAACCTTTTACTTCAGAAGCATACAGAGTGGATATGCAGTTTAAACATTTGCCTGCATATCCTACCCTTACTACACTTGATAGGAAAAACATGTAAAATATTATTTAACCATAACCACAACATAGATCCAACCCTATTTTTAAAGATATGCTCCCTGTATAATTAATATATCAACCCACTCATTTGGCTTGAAAATACTGTACCAATTGAAAAGTATAAGTAATCAGCATAGATAATATATATAGATATAAAATTTTCCCGTCAGAGTATGAAAAGTTTATATCCAACCTTCTTTTCCTAGTAAGTAGGAGTAGAAGCACAGGTGGTTGATGCTGAGGTAGAGCCATCCCTGCCGAGGCACCTTTCCCTTCCAGTAGCTGCAGGAGTAATAGTTGACCAGCTTCTCCTCTTCAGGCATCCCGAACAGCTTACGAAACTTGGCACTGGCCTCCTTGAACTTGTCTGTGTCGTCGTCCTCTTTTACGTCGTGGTTCTTGTTGTATTCTGCAATGATGCCCTGCAGCAGGATGGAAAGAGAGTGAATGAGGTAATGAGCTTGGACAAAATAAGGATTATAAAGAAGGAGGCAGCACTAATTTATATGAAAAAACACCAACTTCAGATTTAGTCCTATTATATACATCAGACATGGGCTCATAAATTAATTAGCTCCATCTTTACAGCAGTAAACTGGCTAAATCTTTTTTTTCAGGACTAAATAACATCAGTAAATAACAATAGTAATTAAGAACAGAATTAAGAAATCCAGGATAACTGAAAAATCCCAGCTTGACGTAGTCTGATCAGCACATCCTGACTTAATCCAATGCACATTTGCCGGGCCAAGATAAGACAGTGCAGCTAAGTCTGTCCAGATTTAGAAAGGTGGGATAAGTGCACAGCATTTTGAAATAGACCACATGTATCGATCACAGAATCACTAATTAAATTAAAAATGACTGGAGCAGCAGACTTCTCACTGAGCAACTGCTTGACTTTACTGAAACCATATTTTCTTTATCTCAACAACTGCAATAATT
>OMLM01007665.1:0-41321 GCA_900302695.1 Helostoma temminkii | reverse complement strand
AACAACTGCAATAATTAATTAATATACATTTTTAATAACACTGATGACTAAACTAACAGATAAATCACCACAGTTCATCTTATGCTGGGTCTTGGGCTCCTCTGGACAAGGCTAACTTCAGAGAATACATTTCCACAGTAACTTAATTCATCTTACAGTACTTTAACCTCCTTTCATGCAACTGATTCCAGCTGGGATAACTGGAAAATCAGTTTGGATACACAGAATAAATCTCCATGGTAACTTGACTGGGTTTATTTTATACTGCTTTTGTACAAGTTAAGAATAAATTCAGGCAGGATTTATCTTGGTTTTATGCATTGCCCCCCCAGGTCTGCACATTTTCTTTCATCCACTACAGGCCTTTGTTGGTGCTGTCCCCAAAAACTTTGTGTGGCTTCTCTGCACCACATACTACTCAAACCAGCAGGTTTTATAAGATCTGTAAACATTTATCTCTTTGTAAATTTGATAAGGTCTCATTCATATGCACCACAACATGTTCTGTTTTTTCCCCTCACTCTTCAATTAAATATACCAGATATAGCCAAATACTTTCCAAAATATGTATATATTTAGTATTCTGAGCAAAATGTTTTTATAAATAAACCTTTTGCCATATCATGTTTCAATGCACAACACAATTGTATATACAGCAGTTGTACTTAATTATAATTTATGTTTTGCATTCTGCACTTGATGTAGTATTCTTGAAAAATATTTTTCTCTTTTTATTTGCACACATATCATATGCCCTCAGGGATTATCTCCACTGCTATAATGGACCCATTCTCTTTATAATACAGTGTAATGTATTATAAAATAAATGTAATTTATCTGATAGTATCAGACACAGATGTCTGTTGGACTGAAATGTGTCTGCTATATTAAATTTATTATAAGCTCTCTTATAAGTACAGTAGGGATATCTGTGTTTGTTAGAGTTTTATCTTTTTACTTCAAATAAAATAAATACAAACAGATGTGATAACAATAAGCCTTATTTGTCATCCAAAAATAATTACCTGATGGTTTCACACCAAACATTAAACTTAAGCTTTGTTTACCTGGACCTTTCCTTTGACAAAGGTGGTAATGTCATTCTCGTTCTCAAAGATGGAGAGAGTCTGCAGCAGGTTATGTTCCAGCCACTCCCAGTGCTCTGTGATCTCTTTACGGGAGGTTCCTGCAGACAAAGGAGGAGGGAAAGTCAGAGCACTCAGGCGGCAGAGTTCACAGAAGGGGCACAAGGGTGTAATGTTTCAGAAATAATCATCTGAGTGTGATGTCATAATGCCATATGTGATTTTAAAAATCAAATGCATAAACAACAACACTAGAATTACCAATTGTTTCTGTTTTATTTAATAAGAAAGGATACATTTGAGTATTTTTGATAAAAGAGTGTGGTAGGCGTCACTGTTGCCAAAAATCTATTATCCCTCAATACTGCTGCAAACAGCCCTTCAGAGAGTGCACATTCACTACATTAGCCACATCTCCTTGACTACTCCACTCCTGCTATCTCAGGGCTGAGGGATTAAGACCTGGGACTGAGAGGGGTGAAGGGAAGCAGGGCACTAATGCCATTTCAGAGCCAGGCTAGTTTTTAATAGGCCTCCATTTCAGATAGGGAGCACAAATATTACTCTATTTGTTTAGTTGGGAACTACTGAATTAAAAGCAGCAATGAATTTGTCAGTTAGGATTTTTGCCATTTTCTGATTCTTAGTCAGTTAGTTCAGTTTAGCTGGGACTGTCAAGGCCTTTCATAATGAACAGCTGGAATCACTTTATATTTAAATTTATAAATGATGATGCAAAAACAGAATCCTGCTTCTTATCAGCTACTTATTTGCATGATTTACTGCCATAGTCTGTTTACGAGGTGGAGATAACAAGTGAACTGTTGCATACTGGGAACTTGCAGCATTACAAGCACCAACAAATTAAACAAACCCATCATAAAACATCTGATGGGTCCTAAAATCCTTCAATTTAAAACTGCCAGGGTGTGATGTAATGCTTGGCGTCCACATCTAGCTTGGTGAAAAGCAGGATGTTACTGTATAACATCACGTGCCTTTTTGAGGATTGGGAAGGACTTGCAGAGGGGTAATATACTAGAACAAGCTATCACCATATCCAAAAAAAGGAGCTGATAAAATTCTTGTGAAGTGGTGTAAATGAACACATTCACAAGGTTCATTTGAGCTTTGGGACTTGCAATCTCCAAATACCTCTACTGTATTTCCTCAGAGTACAGTTGCAGTTACAGCTAGGAGTTAAGGTGCACATACCATGAGCAATGATCCAGTAAACTAAAGAGTCAGGAGTCTGGTAGAGGATCCTGTATGGAGCCATTCGAGCGCTTGAGTCCAGGACAACATCCAAGGTCCCCACCAGTAAACCTGTAAGAACCAAGAATACTATTTAACAAAACTGAATAAAAAAAGAACACTTGATAGTACACACACAAGTGTAGCTCAGATTTTAAAGTTTTCTTCACAAACATCAGATAAAGATTTTTTAGTATTGGTCCAAAAACAATAACTTAAATAACTCATGATGCATGATAAAAATATTATGATGTGGAACAACAGCCCAACTGAGAGCCAAACAAATGAGGTGCATTAATACTGTCAGATCATTTTGTTATGCTTAAGCAAAGGGACAGCCCATGAGGTGTTGTGGTTCAAGATCTGAGCATTTGAAAAACATCCTGTGGCTTGAATGTTTGTGCTGTGCAATAAACTCCTTTGTGTATTTGTTAAACTTGTTAACCGGTGAGTTACATATGAGTTTATTATGACTTGCTGCATTTGTGGGTGATTGTCTAAATGTCATTATGGTGTTTGAAGCCAGACACATACAAATGTATAATGTATAACCACTGGTGTGAAACTAGCTGACTGCTTAAAGTCACTGGAGGAAAGGTCAACATGAATAAGCTACACTAAGAGAGTTGTACTTATTTGCTTTATTGCTGGTTGGTAAATCTCTGAACCTAAAGATGATCACAAACCTTTTTGGTTTGCCAATATGTAAAAAATATCTGTTAGTATTTATGCCCCTCCAGCTTTGTGTTTTTCACTGCTCTTTACAAGACAAGAGGAAAAGAAAAAAACACCACTCAGCATGTGACAACAGTTGTATAATGTCTTATGTGGATCTGAAGGAGCTTTGTCTTTGCTGAAGGCAAAGGCTTTACAAACCAGGGGAGTTTGAAAGAGTGGATGCTCACCATAAAAAGGTTTCTACTGCATCATGGGAAATGTGTTTTTTTAGCCAGTCTCAGTTTAGTCTGCTGTCATGCTAACGCATGTGCAAGAGCATGTGGGTGACACAAAATCTTGCTAGTGGTTTAACATCATTACACAATAGTTATAACACAAATTTGCTGTCGAACCAGGAAAGGAGAAGACGGCTAGTAAGTAAATATAGGTGTTTGTTTTTAAGAAAAAAAATGAAAGGCCTGCAGCAAGTGTTTTTTGATGTAAGAAAACTTCATAGTGACCATTAACTTATTATCACAACTGAAAAACCTGATGGACTGACTAGAGTCTGCTGCTGGTTTATTATGTATGATGACCTCTCACTTTATTATTCTCCACCTGGAAACCAAAACAGCTGTTTTTATGCATTGCTTAAAACTAAGAACACTTGCGATTTTTAGAAAATGGTACCAGCATTACTTGTGGTTTTGTAACCCTTGGCAATATTTCAATTTTTAAGTAATTTTTAGCACCATTGTTAGCTGTAAATATTTTACCCTGGTTCAGAGTAAACATTACAGCCAGACTTGAGAGAGGTTATTTTTGCTTAGCAGCTCATTGGGGCAAACACAGAATGAGTCACACAGCAAGAAGAAAAGGAGGGGGAGGTGGGGAAAGAAGACAAGAGAAGAAAGATGTCTTCTTATTTTCAGAAGCAAACAGAGATTTAATAACCAACCATTTAAAGTTACAGTCATTTGCTCTAATTGTCTTCTACTATGTCAATTTATTTTCCTTTTCGCATTATTCCTGACTATACCTGACATTTAAAGATTTGCATGCAGTTAGATGGTGTGCTATGGCAAATGTTATTGATTACCTTTGTGTACGGTGTCAGAGCATCATGAGAATTACACCAATAATTCAAATACTTCCCACTGAAACTTATAATTGAGTTTGACATGTAGGTTCAGTGCATTGTCGGAAGCAAACAACTGTTGCGAGGGTGAAGACAACTTCCTCTTTAACAAAAGAAAGAGCACAAGGTCAGAAAGAGCCACAACTGAAGAGAGGTGCGTTGCTCGCTTGTTGACCTGTAGACCAGGCGTTTCTGTTTTAGCCAGTTGGGTTTACTCTCAAAAGTGTCAATAAAATACCAAAGTGATACAGCAAATGCAAGTATCTAGTGCTATTTATTAGTGTTTGTTGTTAAAGATTCATGAAAAGCAGCCAATTTGGACTTTATTTGTACTGCATGGAATGAGTAGATCAGCCTACGACGTGTGACTTGAGGTTTAACGCAGGAAACCTGTGGGTTACGCACAAGAAAGGAGACCACCAAGGCTGTAAGATAACATGACATGCAGTGAGTTACTGTCTTTTATGACTCTGATGCTGGAATGGAGTTTAAGGTTGAAGTTTATGTACAGCCAGATTCAAACGCCATATACATCTGCAGCATTAGGTCATCAAACCAAAGCCCATGTGACTTCTTCCAACATACGCCTCTGCTTTTACAGTGATCATTTCTTTCCGCTCATTGAATGAGTGGGTGCACCTCTTTAAACAAAACAAAAACACACCGCTGTAATGGCACATGTGCTGTTTGCTATTTTTGGGTGGCTGGAAAACTCCTCAAAGCAAGTGACCCCTTAACAGAGCAAGCAATAAAATCATGTGATGCTTTGTGCTTCTCTGCTCAGAAACAAGAACACAGAACTGTAGCAAAACAAATTACCTTCTCTGAAACATCCACGTTCTTCACTCAGTGGAAGAACAGAAAGTCAACCCAAATGAAAAAAAAATGTTTTCTATAGTTTATATCCTCTTTCTGCCAAACAACAACTTTAGTTTGTTGCTGGTGTAGGATGATTACATTGAGCACACAAGACACCACAATCTCCCCAAGACTAAAAATCAATAGCTTTTCAGATAACATAGACCTGAAACAAGACCGGATCGTTATAGTTGCATGCAAGTTTCATTGCACCCACTTAAGCCATTAGATAAACGTAACAGGTTTTCCACCATTTCTCAGCATTTCTGTGTCTATTGATGTTAAACACTAGTCAGAAAGTACAAGATGTGCAACCTACTAACAACAGAAAGATTGTGAAAGAGCGCTGTACTTTGACTGTGTAATTTTATGCTATAAACATCATTGTGTGCAGTTGCGTAACGACAGTCTGATTCTGAGCCTATTTACAGTAAATACTGTTTATTGTGTATTTTTTTCTTCTTCTCTCCTCTGAAAGATAATGACGAAACACTGGACACATTTAGGAAAAAATGGACATCTTTGTGTAAGGCTTCCCTCCAGCTGTGTTTCTACAGTGTCCAACAATAACTCCATTGTAAGACTAACTGACCGTGACCTTTTAAAGTAACGTCAACTCGTGACCTCTTGTCACAGGTTGTATGAGTCTGTGAGCTGTGAGGCAGTCAAGCATCATGATGATTCTCTCTCCGACTGTTTTTATTTTTACTGTTTTTTAAGCCTGTAGAGGTAAACGCATCCAAGCAAAGATCAGAGAAAATAAAGTCTTAATTCCTATATTGTCAATCATGCTATCACGCCCTTGGCACTCACTGGAGGGGCCTGATCCCTATACTGGGAAACTGTGACAACTCTACACTACTTGCTACTTTGAGACTTACATGAACAACATTATGAGCGCCCATTCATTTCTTCAACATCATCCTATAGGTTTTTGAATTTTAGAATAAAAACTATAGACGAACCATCTTTACAGGATCCAAAAATAAAGATATGATAAAATGATAACAGTTTGAGTTTTATAAACATAAACAAGGTGAACTGGAGGCAACAGAGACCCAATGTGGAGCTGAGTGCACTCAAAGTGTGTAGAGGATGTCCGGCACACTCTTACGTTTTGACATCTTGGGATCTTATCATTTTCCACACCTCACAGGTCCTCTGTCAGCTATGAGACTGGGGCTCCAGGCTGTTTCCACGCAGCGTATGCATATATTTGCCTAGATCTGTAACACGTTTTGTTCGGATGCAACTAATGGCTTCCCTTCTTCCTGGAATAAGCGCTTAAGGACAGCACCAGTGTGACTGGGAAGTGAGTGCCAGCTGGCACACAGTACAAGTCAGCAAGCTCAGCTTTTACATAACAGTGACATCATTCCCTAGCACCACTTAGCACAATTTGAGTTGCCATAGCAAGAACACACCAGAGACCTGAGGAGAGGAGGTCTAATACTAAATAATTAATGTTGACAAGGGTCAAGTGACCAATATTATAGTGAAAATGTGTAATGTGTGTTGCATTTGGTTAAGTAGTTTATGTTAGTATGTCAAGTCTGAAATTGACCAACATTTAATGTTTATTTTATATGATTAGAAACATAATTCTGAAACAAAACAAGCTTGTCAACAATAACACATTCTGTCATAACATTTACTTGGTAGTAAGCAACCACTACCAGCGTTCAACATATTAAGTGCCCTCATTTGTCACATATTCATTCACCAGAACAACCATAAAACAAAAATACAACAACCTAGAAGTTCTTTTTGTAAACAGTTTTTCACTTTTGTTTGGGAAAATCTGGTTCCTAACGTGTTAGTTTTTACTTTTCTTTGCTCTTTTCTTTTGAGTAATTAGATTTACCTCACATGACAATGTAAGACTATTAAAACCACACAGCAGATTTAGGGCCATCTAACTGTCCAAAAATGGTGACTGCACAAAACAGACAGAAAGGGGAAGAAGTGTGTTCTGTAGAGCGCCATTTTGTTGGAAAACGTAACTGTACCTAGGTTTTTGACAAACAATACATGTAAAAAAAATGTTGAACATTATCTTATTTATGAAACTTGAGGAAGTGCTGCACTTTGTGCTACACAGCGATGAGCTGAATTCAGGTCAATTAATGAACCACATTTTACAACTATGACAGAAAAGAGCACAGCTGGCTGTTAAACTGTAACCTATCTCCATAACCTGTCCCTTCTCCTTCTCCTTCTCCTCCTCTTCCTCCTCCTCCTCCTCCTCCTCTTCCTGCTCTTCCTGCTGCTTCTGCTGCTGCTGCTTGACCCATTTTGGATGGAATAAGCAAGAGGGAGGAGGAGTGAGTGAGAGAGAGAAGGAAGAAGGGGAATGATTCAGCATGAGCAAGCAAAAACACCATGTCTCTGGTTGGTGGTCAAACAGATTCACTGTTGTTGAGGCTCCATAGTTTTTACCAGCTGCACAACTAAAACAACAGCTGCTATTGTTGGTATTGTTGTGTTGCATCAAATCTAATTTCTCCTGCAGACTGGAACAACCTAAGACATTCTGACCTTGGTATACTCCATCATATGACCTGAATCCTGCAGAAGTTGCTTGAGCAGACAACAGATATCTGCTGCACTTTGACCCGTAAGTGGTTTTGTTGGATGTGAAGGTCTTATCTTCTTTGAACCAGACAACACTGTGAATGAATCAGTTTTTAGAATAAACACAGACGCTCAGCTCATCTTTACTAACATCGTCCTGCAGGTGAAAGGCCACCTGCGATAGCCTATTGGTCATGTGATCCTGCTCATGACACCCTTCCACGTATTGTCTTCACGTCCCACATCAACACACACTTCGCCTGACACCTCGTTCTGTCTCTGTGCAACTGATGATCATCATATGTGTATTCAAAGAAATGCTGGTAATGTTTTTGTTACTGATCATGACAGTACAAAGATGGCACTCACCCGCCAGTCCTCCGCCTCCATCCCCGTGGCCCTTCCGTTTCTGGAGGATGAAATATGGATTTGCTCTCTCGGTGATCCATAATGCACCCGCCAGTAGCACATCTTCGGGACTGACCCACATAATTCTCCAGTTTTTAAGGGAACATTGAACACACAGAACTGTTGACGGCGACCATGAAAACTGGTCCGACCGGGATGTGACAGCGTTCAGAAAGGATTATTCAGTTCTGGGGACACAACCGGGCCTGATGTTCTCCTCAGCGATTCGCGACACTTAAAATATGAACTACTGGACGTCTGAGCGACAGTAAGACGCACATGCAAGTGTTGCTATAATTAAACCTGCCCGCACACATCGGTTAGTATGGACCCTGAAATGTGAAGGTTCACGCTAAATTCCGTGCACACAAATCTCGCTTTGCAGCAGCAGCCTCTCGTGTGCAACACAGGCTTTAAAAGAAATGAATTTCTGCAGGCTCCGTAGGCAGACTGACTCGGTTTACTGCCGCACAGCGCAGTGCTGTGATCAGCCTTTGTTGTGCATGTTCCGTGGCAGGTGCGATCCGCTTGGTGCCGATGTTGTTTTGCAGAGAAAACCGCGGTACAGCAGATCAAAACGACCAGCAAACAGCCTATACGATCTCCCAGCTGCGACGACCGCCCGTATTCTGAAGCTCAAAGACGACACTTGTATTGTAAACCCAACAATAACACTGCGGTCCTCTCCTCCTCCTCAGCTGTAGCGCCGCGCTACCGCACGTAAAATAGAAGCGAGCGCGTCACGGACTGGCCACTGCGTAACGTCAGTGAGCAGGAGGTGGAGGCACGGGAGGAAATAATGAATGAATGTGTTCAAATATTAATAAACTCGAGTTTTCGGTATCTTTTTATTAAACTTGTCTGTGTTAGTGTTAGGTTAGGCTGCTGCTGCTTACAGATATGCCTTAACTGTTTCTCAGCGTCACTTTAATGTTGTAGAGTTGAGGGTTATATATTCACCTGGAAACTTTTTGGTGCAAAGAGAGAAACCTGTTTTTCTTCTGTGTACTGAGTCTTTACACCAGGAACAGATAAACATGCAGGAGTGTGAGCTCTCTGGAGTTTGAGTCAGACTCCAGTTTCTCAGATTAAAACATGTCAAGTAGTGTCATAAACACACATTTGTTTAAAACACTCCTGAATCACAGCGACACGTTGGCTGTTCAATCAGTGCAAACTTATGTTGTACAGGTTTAAGTGGCTTAACATAAAGGTGGGTATCACTGTGCAGGTCTGCTTCATGGCACCATTAAATTGATATGGTTGTCAGATGTTTTATTTGCTGGGTTAGACACTAACACACCTTCTCTCTTTTAAAATCTTTACTCAGTCTTGCTTACAGTGAGTGAACTGTGAACCCTGTGCTATAGGTTTTAAGTCTGGATTTGGTCGGGCCACTCAATGACAGACATGTATGTACTAGTATGTGCTGAGGGTAGGAGTTTAAGAAACTTTAAGGTCAGTCTTAAGGTTCAGGTTAGGGGTGGGGAATGAAATTATTAGCCTCCTTTATGAAGTCAAACAAAAGCCTTAAGTTTTCCATGGAAATTACCATAAACAAGTGTTTATAGTCCTGTTGCTTCTAAATAAACAAAAGCATTTTACTGATGTTAAAACAAAAATGACGAGGCCAAAAATATTTTAAATGTGGCTCAGTTGGTAGAGTAGTCGTCTGCCAACCCCAGGATTAGTGGTTTGATTCCAGGTACCTCCTGGCTACATGCTGAGGGACAAACTAACACCAAAACCCTGTAGCTGTTGCTCACTTGTAAGTCGCTCTGGATAAAAGCGTCTGCTAAATGACTAAATGTAAATTTATCCCTCTGACCATTAATAGGCAACAGTGTAACCTTTCTGGCTCACAACTGACACTGACCTGTTATGGTTCCTGACTATATTAGCACATGTATTCTTCCATTGCCAATTGTTCCAGCTCATACAGTGGGAATTATGTTTTAGGGTTGATGGCCTCTCCTGTCCTTCGCCAAAATACAGCAGCATCCATGTGCCCAAACAGCTCAAGTTTGGTCTTTTCACCAAGGGCCAGACTTATAAAACACATCCCTATGATTCACCGGCAAACTTAAACCTGTAATTAATTTTCCATTGTGCAAGCAATGAAGTTTTTCTTGGACGAAACAGTGAAGCCCATTAGGTATGGTTGCTGATGATATCTCTATTTTCCACTCCAGTGTTTTTGAAATCTTGCTCTTTTGCCCACAGCCAGGATTGTTTTAATACAATACACAGCTACAATGTACAGGTATATACTGAGCCACACTGTAAAATGCTTGAAATATTATAGCCACGTATTTTAGTTTTTTTTGTTGTTTTTTTTGTTTAGTTCAGTTCAGTAAAATAACTTAATTCATCTTAGTGGAGATTTTGTCTTTGTTCTTTTGGAAGCAAGAAAGCAACTGTAAAAACTTTTCTTTATGGTAATTTCATTGGAAAGTTACTACTGACTACAAAATCTCATTATGCAGATCTGAGAAAAAGAGTTACGGGTTTCCTGCTCTTTGCAAAAACAGGATGCAGGAGGAGGGGGAGCAGGACTTTATTCATAGGTTGACTCAGCTCAACTGAAACATGGTTTCAGGTAGTTCATTTACAAACTTTCCCCCCTGGTTAACCGCACCATCTCGGCAGCCTGCATAGGACTGAGTTCTCCACAACTGTTGTGTAAATTCAGGGGCTAAAATGCGCGATGAACCTTTACAGTGCTGCTACTTTCTCCAGTATGGTTTCCTCTGGGTTTGTGTCAGAGTGTACTGTGGGGTAGCAAGTGGGGGGATGAGATGACATTAATATTGACAGTACATGACCTTTGAATGTTAAAGTGGTTTTATTAAAGTCATATACACTGAAACTTGAGATGAAACCACCCTGGTCTGCCTTTTCTTACACAAACAACTGTTGAAATCATACAAATGAAATCTGCGGTGTTAAATGAAATTCATAAGAGTCAATAGGACAAGTACCACTAAGAACACACACAGTCACTACATGGTGACAGTGATGTGTCATTTTCATAACAACCTTGCAAACTAGATTTTGGTTATGAAAAGTTTTTATTATATTTAAAAAGATGACACCATTGTTGTGCCGCCTTCATGTCCTATCACACAATTAACAGTAATATCTTGACTCCCACATTTTGTTCCACCTCTTAGTTCCTGAATCACATCCCCATTCTTTGCATGCAGGCTTTCAGTTCTTTCTTTAAAATAAGGGAAGAAGAACTGTGCGTGTTTTTTTGTGCATCATTTTTGTGTGGGGTGGGGGCAATTTATGGACTTTGGGTTTTCTTCCTCCTCCTTTGGGGAAAACAAACAAAGAGTGTGTATTTCCGATAAGTTGGCTTAGGTTTCGCTCTTCCAAAAACTTAAAATTAACAGGCTTATTAGTAATCGTGTTGAAAGCTGATGAAATAGAAACATAGCAGGACATGGAAGTTTAACTAATCTGCTATATCTAAACAGCATAATGACAAGTTGAAATAGCAGGATGTATTTAAGTTACTGTTTTAATAACAATACACATTCACGTAAATAACTTTTGGGTTTCCACAACCTCTGATTCTTGCGAAACTGCAGATAAAAAGTGATTTTTCTGAAGAGACAAGGGACAGAACTGTCACTGCAGAACTAAGAATACAATAAACTATACAATCATTTCACTTTGTCAATAAACACAAACTGTCAAAGGTCCTTTTTTTTTCATGGAACCTCCGCACCGTTTCATTTCAACCACTGTTTCAGTGGAAGTGATGGCGGTAACATCTCGGGAAAACCTTTACATTTTATCAAATATTTCCCAACCAAAAGGGATTCTTTTGAAGAATGTCCCTTTCTTTTCGCCAAACTGGGTGACTGGGAGCTGCACATATTCTTGTCTCGCTTCAACAAATCCACACACACATACTGTACGAGATCAGTGCCCTCTTTTGGCAAAACTGAAAACCAACGATTTTCGTAATAGGAAAAAGCAACAGTAATGCTCATATCTGTCAAACAGAGGGCGCCATACTCATGTGGACACTGTCTCTTTAGTTTCGACTCTTCTCAGAAGGCTTTCCACAACATCCACAGCAGCTCTCTTAGTTTATTTGATTTCACTGTTGCTCATGGTTTGGGCTTTGCACACTCCCTTGCCGGCAACTTCAAATGCAGCTCCCTTATAAGTTGCAACACACTGGCCATCTGTGCGTAGTTCTGGCTGAATCTGCTCCCACACTTTCATTTTGGAGTTCAGCTCTTTGTCTGGCTCACCTGCAATCAGAAGTCAGACTGATTACAACCTTCGTACGTGCAGGATTTATGATTTTAAGAATGTTATGCATTTTTTGCAAAAAGTCACAACTGACATAACTGACATACGAGGCATGTCAGATTGTGCACATAATTTAGTTTTACATTTTATAGCGAGTAGTAAATGTGTGAATAAGGGGGTGATTTCCGACAGGCCTTGTTTTTTCATGACGCTCAAATCTTAAGAGGAATGTATGCTGAAGATACTGGTTGTTTCTAGCAGCCGGAGGGATCTTCATCTTTATGAGGGAGCATTTTGTGGAAATTTCTTTCAGCGCTGTAAACTCATTGAGACTGTCACTGAGAATGTATCACTTGTGTCTCTATGGCTGAGAACCTTTATTTAAGCTAATGTTTAATGTCTTTTGGAGAGTACAGCAATCAGGCTGCAATACCTGGGAAGGCCTCGAAAATAATTCTGTCCCCTGGTACTGCTCCACTTGGAGGATCAAGGATTTCAACCTTGTCTGAGGAGCTGGCGCACATGACCATAGCCTGGGAAACCACTCCTCTTATTGTAACTGGCTTCAGGTTACACAGCAGGACAACCATGCGGTTCTGCATCTACAGCAGGGGCAGAAGATTTATTTAATTTCCACAGCCCATATGCTCAGTTCAGTAGAAAACAACATTTACACAAGCAAAACAAGACACTTATTACAGCTATTTATACCATTATACCAATTCTAAATGACCCTTTCATCTACAGATAGAGCATTTGAGTTAAATGTGATAATGTAGTGTCCATATGGACAAAAGTATCTGGCCGCCTGACCATTATACCACATATACTTAAATATGGAGTTGGTCTCCCTTTTGCAGCTATAACAGCTTCCACTCTTCTTGGAAAGCTTTCCACAAGATTTTGAAGTGTTTCTGTGGGAATTTGTGCCCATTCATTCTGCAGAACATTTATGAGATCAGGCACTGGTGTTGGATGAGAAAGCCTGGCTCGCAGTCTCCATTCAAGTTCATCTCAATGGTGGTTGGGTTGAGTTCAAGGTTCTGTGCGGGCCAGTCAGGTTCTTCCACACCATGTCTTTATAGTCCTTACTCTGTTCACTGGGACACAGTCATGTTGGAACAGAAAAGGGTCATCCCCAAACTGCTGCCACAAAGTTGGAGTCACTGGAAATAAGGGGCCTAGCTCCAACCCTGAAAAACAGCCCATACCATTATTCCTCCATATACTTTTGTCCATACAGGGTACTTCCTGTAGCAGCCAATGCTTATTGTTTATTCTAGTATAGTGAACAGTGAAGCTTTTCTATAAAACCTATAATGAATTTGTTCATATATTTTACTTCTATGTCCTTTAGATTTCTTGGCTCCATATGTCAGGCTCTGTGCAGTCTGGTCACACTTGTTTTCCATTTTTCAATTTCGTTTTTTCTTTTTATATTTCTAACTGCGGTCAGAAAGCACTCAAGAAAGTTGTGCTATAAAATGCCTTGACAGCATTATGTAGTTTCTATCTATTATAAGTTTTTTTTTAATCAAAAAGACAATGTCAAACATTTGTCTTTCTAATTGGGTATATTTTCCATTCGAAATATTTTTATCTTTATGGCTTTTTTGGTTTGACTTCAGCTACCATGTGTTTCCATTTAAACTGCAACCCTAGACCTAAAGTATGTGGACACATACAGTACTTTGGTGTGCAGTTGGTTTCTGGGGTTTGGGCGCATGGTTATAATTAAGCAAAAATATTGCTGCTACACAACAGAGTAACATTTAAGCCATCAGCATGCTTCCAAGTTTGAGGAAACGGTTTAGGGAAAGCCACTTCCAGTTTCACCGTGGTAATTTCCTGTGCACAAAGGAGCCTGTCTGCACAGAGCCCCGATCTCAATTCCATCCAGCACATTTGGTAATAGTCAGCTGTGACCTGTGAGGCAGGCCTTACACCTACAATGGGTACCCAATCTTTGTGATCTTTGTGTGGGTGACAATATGTGTAGCCACACTGGAAAAAGTGTTTTATTTACGGGAGCGAATGGGTTTCATGTAGGAACATCATGTAGGAAGTTAAAATCATAAAGTGTTGTAGTTGTAAAAATTTTATATAAAATGTTACGTTATAACGCTGTACCTGCTCCACAGGTATGTGCTTAGCCAGTTCACCAACCACTGTCCTGGGCGAAACCTCTCCCACATCGACCACATACAGATTGTCAGTGTCTGGAAGCTGCAGAGCTGTGATTATATGTCCAACACGCAGGTCCAGACGAGACACGTCCACCTTGGTATCCTCTTGGTTGGAGGCTGCCTCTTTCTTTTTCACCTTTTTTCCTCCTGGCATCAAAGACAAAAACCATCATGTCAAGAGAGACGGATTTCTGAGAGAGCACAGAGTGAAAGAAAAATTATTTTTCCTAGTTTTCCTCTTTTCTTCCATACATTGCCTTGTAATCTGTAATGCCATCCTCAGCTGCTGTGCATACATGGTTGAAACTGCTCACATTTCCACTAATGGGTCCTGTTATTTCTGCTTGAACCTACAGGATACAGTGTAAAAGGGAACAACTCTCTGAACATTTTTATTTCTAAATGGTCAACATTACAACTTATCTAGAGCAAAATTTCAATAATAAATACACACACCAATCAGGCATAACATTAGGACCACCTGTACAAGCACAAGCAGGAACTGAAGACAGTTGTGGAAAAAGCTCTGCCATGAATTCAACATTTACAAAGTTATAATTTTTCAGTTTTACAGTTGAAACTGTCAGAAATGTGATAATTCTACTGTTTATATCCGTTTACATCAATGAGGGGTCCAAAACATTAGAGACACCTCTTAACATAACGTACATGACTCCACTGCACCACACTGACCTTAATAATGCACATGTAGGAGAATTATCACATTCCTACCATCAGTGTCCATCTGTACCTTGAAATGGGCTGAATATGAGCAGATAATGCATGATTTAAGATTTAAGAATTCATCCTGCTGCTTTTGTCAGAGGTCACAAACAATACAAGAGAACCACTTCCTTTGGCATATACCATGCTTCAGAGATGAGGTGGTATGCTTCAGATCATGAGCAGCTCCTTCCCTTTTTCAAAGTCTTTTCTTCCAATTTTTCTGGTGCATGTTGATCTCAGAGCACAGGAACATCATGAGGTTGGAAGACCATGAAAAACAACTGTGATGGATAACTGAAAAATTATTTCCCTGTGGCAAGACAAACCCCTTCACTTGGCTAGATCAAGAACATCTTCCAGGAGATGGGAATATCTGCATCAATGTCAACAATCAACAGAAGACTTCACCAGAGTAAATAGAAGATAAATCACAAGATGTAAACCATTGCTAATCTCAAAAATGGAAAGGTCAGATCAGAAAGAAACCCGGCACCTTGTGATGTCCATGTGTCCCAGACTGCATATAAAATAAGCAATAAAACTGACCACTTAATGTAGCATCATGTTTATTTGTTAAAATACACATCCCGATTGTGTCATTTCAAATGTACTGTGATGATGTACACAGCCTGGCCTTCTATTAGAGACTGTGTGGTACTTGCCACCTCTGGCAGCAGCCACGTCCCAAAATCCAGAGGAAAGAGCAGGTGGAGAGAGGAGGGGTCAGCGTTGACCACTTATAATGTTGATACATGATGTATACTGTGGATACTAATTATGCACACATATTTTATGCAATTCCCACATCTCCTGAACGCACCTTTGGTCTTGTTGTATGTGGACACTCGGCCACGGAAGCCCATCGTATGGAGCTCCCGGCGCACAGTCCTGAAGCTGACACTGGCTCCAGAGACGCTCTGAAACTCAGCAGTGAGAGCTTTTATCGAGGGCAGACACGTCTGCAGCGCCACTTTCTCCAGCACCTGACGGTCCTCCTCCTTCAGCTTGTGAGGTCGGCCACTCCGAGGCAGAGCCGTCGTTATTCCTCCACGTTTCCACTTTAAAATCACAGAGCTCACAGTGGAGCGAGGTAGGTTTAACAGGGCCGAAATCTCCCGCACCGATTTACTACTCAAGTGGCATCCAACCACAGTGCCGCGCTGAAAGTCACTGAGCTCCTCACCACGACCCATTCTTGCAGAAATGTTTGTAAATCATATGTGGCACTGATTTGTCTCCTCCTTCCCTCCTTCCTTCGGTTCTCCTTCTGTAGTTTCCAGGCTCGGCGAAGCCATAGCGTGTTGCTGCCCTCCTCAGTTTGGATGTCGTTGTCTAAATAACTATCCCATCTAAAACGCATCAGCTGCACAGATAAAATGCATGTTCATCCCATCAGATTGTTTTTAAATCAGAGCAAGCTCACTTCTAAACCCAGAGTGGCCCAACCCTAACCTCATTAACTGCACTCTCCTAGATTGTAGCAATCCATACAGATGGTTATAATGAAGAAGAAAGTCTGACATTTTCTGTTTTATGCTTTTTGCCACATCTGTGAAAATCCTTTTTGATGAAACTACTGCCCACGCAGAAGCAATATTACTTTATCCTCCATAGCGGTTGATGTTTTTCAATTTCATCTATTGTTTTATGTTATTTGCCATCCATTTCATAGTATTAGAGAGAAGAGAGTGTGATATGATGTAGCAGGTGTTCTCAGCTGGACTCGTACCGGTGATGCTGCTGTTAGGTGGCAGACACTGTAATTATTCACCTACTAAGGTTCCAAATTATTAGTTTTAATACTTTCTTGCAATTCCTTTGCAACCAAGTAGCTGCAACTGCCTGAGCTCTGGGACGTATGGACATCACAAGATGGAGGATTCTTCCCTAGTTGGGCTCCACCAGGCCTCTACTTCAGCTGTCTTTAATTCCTCATTCAGTCGTTTTTTTTTTCAGTTTTGCATTTACATGTGAAATACAAGTTTAATTGGATTTAGATCACACAGTTGGTTTGGGCATCACAGAACATTAAACTGTTTTGCCTTAAGTCTGCTTTTGCAGTTTGCTTTGGGCCGTTGTCTATCTGTGCTGTGAAGCAGCATCCATCAGTTCTGAAGCCTTTGGCTGAATGTGAGCAGGTAATATAGGATTAAACACTTCACAGTTCACCCTTGCCTTTCTCAACAGACTCATTAACAATAGGTACAAGAGAACCACCTCCTTTATCATCCATACATGCCCACACTACGTCCACCCTGCCTGACAGATGAGGCAGTATGCCTAAGATTATGATCATTTGTTTCATCTGTCCATAGGATGTCGTTACAGAACTCTGACTTTTTGACAAACTCTGATTTGGGGCCTTACTGTTTTTGAGATGTTTATATCTTGTGTTAAATCATCTGTATTTACTCCGCTGAAGTCCTCTGTTGATTGTTGACAATGAAACAGATATCTCTACCTCCTGGAAGGTGTTCTTTATCTTGACAACTGTTATAAAAAGGGCTTTTCTTCACCAGAAAAAATCCCTCATCTGTCATCCCTCACAGTTGTTTTCTAAGCTGCTCCAGTCTTTTGATGTTCCTCAGCTCACTGATGCATCCAAATAGTGGATTAGCCCGCATCTCGTCTTGTTGCTAGCCCTCTGATTAGTTTTTCAGCTGAAACAAAGCCACCCTTTTTGCAGTGATGCTTTGTTCACTGGTAGTGGTAGTCTTTGGACATAATGACAGTTAACAAATGCAACAATACAACAACAATCAACTTTAAACCTTAAATTTTCTTACTAGTAAAAGAACTAAAGAGGAAAAAACATACACATGGCCATGGAGCAGCTCAGCAGCCAGCTGTGCAGTATTTATAAGCCACCAGAATGGTGACATCCAGATCTAAAATGATGAAATATGAGTCAGAGTTCACATAGTGCTCTCATGACTCCATGTTGTTACACATGCCATAAATAGTAGAAGCTGGTCTATATGAGGATCCTTAAATTTGGAGTGATGACAGAATACGTCATTTCAATGGGTAAACACACCAGAGGTCATCAGCTGTCAACAGTGTCTGTAGTATTGCCTTTTTGATCAAAGCTGGCAACACACAGGACGCACACTGAGCTTTATTGTTCAAAATAGTTAATTAAAACAAGACAACCAAACATAACTAATCACAACTAGTGACCTCTGTTAGTCAAGCAAAAGTTACTATCCCAACTATCTTTAAAGCTTAAGTGGTTAAACTTTTATTGAAGAAACAACACTTTAATCCAGAGTCACTGAATAATTATGGGCCAGTCTCTAATCTCCCATTCTTCTTCAAAATTTTGGAAAGGGTTGTAGCTAAACAGCTTTTTCCATTCTGTATTCAAGTCCTGTCACTCTAACAAATCTGTGCTTACCATAGTGGTAAATGCTCTCTTGCTTCTCCTACTGGACCTTAGTGCAGCCTTTGACCCCATAGATCATGGGGATCAACTTGAAAAGAAAGAAAGATCACAGTTTGGCTCTTATAACAATACCACATCAACACTTGCCCATGTAAAATATGGAGTACCACAGGGCTTGCTACTTGACTCTCTTCTTTGCTGTCTTTATTTTTTCCCCATAGGCCAAATTATACGCAGTTATGGAATTAATTTCCACTGCTATGTGGATAATACACAGCCGAATGTCCCTTTGAAGGCTGATGATTCTTCTGAGATTACTAAATTGGAGTCCTGGTTGGCTGCTTTGTTAGATGTCAGTTAAATATCACCTATATATATATTTAACTCCTAAATTCAGACAGAATGTAAATTCTGGTTATTGGCCCATCCCAACACTGTCACCAGTTTAATCAGTTCACTGTGTGATTTCTCATAGGACCAGTTTTAGCTTCCCTCCACTGGCTCGAGTCAGATCAGACTTCAAGGGGGTTAATGACAGCAACTACTGTCATTAACCCCTAGTTCATGGGTTGGGTTCCAGTCTCAATCAATATACCTGTATATTAATATTTATTTATGTAGTCCTGCTAATGAATTAATGTTATTTACTCAGGACATTTTTCTGTTCTGTTCCCCTAACCCTCTTTTTTCTCTTTCAAGCACATAAGAATACAGGCTGTGTGCTTCTCTCTCATTCTATCCTTCTTCCAGGTTATGAGAGGAGGTGATTTGTCTCAGGTCCTGGCTGGTCACACCAAGAGGCTGCTGCATCCTCATGATTATGTTGTGTACATCATTGTTAATGTTCTGCTGTTCTTTTCTCATCTATTCTTTTATCTATGCACCCCAACCGGTCGAGGCAGATAGCCACCCACTGTGAGCCTGGTTCTGCTGGAGGTCTCTTCCTTTAAAGGGAGTTTTTCTCTCCACCGTTGCCCAGTGCTTGCTAAGGTTCTGACCTTAAGATGTAAAGTGCCTTGAGATGACCCTGTGATGATTGGTTTGGCGCTATATAAATAAAAACGGAATGCGTGAAAATGTGTGTTTAGGTGTTTAATGTTGCAATGGTGCAGCTACATCCTGCACCTGCTGCTTTCACTGCTCTGCACCACTCTGAAATAAAGAGAGATGGCGCTACCTTGTGGCAAAACATTAACAGTATCATTGTCAAACCCTTTTGATGTTTCTGGTCATGAAAGATGTTTGGCACCCAACTAGTTAACCTTCCAATGGGACAACGCTGATCACTTTATTTAACAGAACTTCTCCTCTCATGGAATCACTTTTAATATAATTGTAATTCTAGTTAAAACCATTCTTTTTACCACTTTTAAGTAATTTCCCATTTTTTAATAAAGACTTATGTTTTACTTCATCATAAACGTGTTTTGTTTTTTGTCACAGCCAGGAAACATCCCACGTTCTTTCCATTTGGAAAAAAACAACTATTCAGTGCACAGGGGAATGTTAAATAAGCCCAGATGACAGCATAGATCCTGGTGGGCACTGCTTGGTAACACAGATGCATGTGTTTATTTGCTGATCCAGTTTTTTGTACAGATGCAATGTTCGTGTTGTTTCTGTCATTTGTTCTGCGTTCCAGGAACAAAACTGAAATCTCAAAGGAACATGAGACACTTTTTAATCACTGATGACAATACCAGATGATTATTTTTGAGGTCAATTGAAAATAGTTTCCTATATGCAAACTTCTGTGGTCGACTTTGTGCTATTTTCTTTAGTCTTGCATGAATGCAGTGACTCACTTTCAGGTATTACAAACTCTGATAATTATTATCACAGATGTTTTTATGTGGCAAACATACTTTTATTAAGTAAAAATAAAACAGGTTCATTAAAGTTGGAAAAACCTGGATGAAATGTATTTTACACGTGCATCATGGTACAAGAAAAGGACAGAGACGCATCTAATCATACATACAATTGTTTTTATAATACAAAATAGCAATGCTGTTATTTCTGCTGGGTATAGTGTACAATTTATTGATACTCCCCAACCCACATACACAATAGTACAGATAAAAGATCACAACATTATACAATAAAAGACAACTGACTCGTGTCATGTTCAATACTGTAGCCCTCTTCCTTGAAAGCTGTACATAAAAAAAAGACTTCCTCGAGTCATTCATAAAGCCTCTCCTCATTCACTGAAGGAATAAAGTGCAATATAGGAAATTTTACACAGCAAAAATCAAAGTAATGTGACATGAAAACATTTAACTACATAATATATTAGAAAAACAACTTTGGGTAAGACTTTATTTTATAGGGCCATCGTTTCTTAATATTTTAAAATATTTTCCAAGACATTTCCAGGAAAGAAGTTGAACTATTATGTATTAACTATCGTGATCAATTGGTAAATTAATTTATATGAATTATCTGATAGAGTAAGATGTATTCAGAGGTGTCCATTGAATTCTCCATGCAACAAGGTGCCATATTGATGTTGCTACAAACAACCAATAAAAATGATGGTGAGACAATTACATTTGTCCATTAATTATGTAATTAAATTGAACAGGAGTAGATAAAAGCGTCCAGTAATTAATAAATAACATAAAAACGTTTAAATGGTGAGTTTAAGTGGAATTTTCTTCAAAATGAGTACTAAATTACAAATTACAAAGTTCTTTCCAGGAAAACCTGTTCCTTGTTGAAATTACAGACACATAAAATAAAGTATTACACAATGTTGCAGGTAAAATTAGGGAGAACAATCTTGAATGTAATTACATTACATGATGTTTTTGTGTTTTAAAACTCTGAATTTTGTTAAAACTTAAAAGATAGTTGTTATTGAAACACTGTAAACAGACAAATCACCTTATAGCTTAATCACAAGTTGCTCTGTAAAATGAAGGCCTTAATCCGACTTTGGGCAAACTTGTTTCATTAGGCAGTGCAGCCAGACTCCGGCTCTGACAGCTGATGTGCTTTGTCGACCAAACATATCATCCCTTGGAGACAGTGTGACAAGGAGTCACGATGAGAGAAAGACCGACTACATCAGGGAGGAAGAAAACGAGCAAAAAAGACAAGGAGAGGAGCAGATACTGATGTTGTTGGGTGTTTCTAGTTATGTTGTGTATTGTGCTATCTCATCATCATGTGAGCTGATGTAACAGACAGAGGCTTAAGGTCCAGATTTGGCTGGTTGAGACTTAGGTCTATAAATCTATATTGAGCTGGTAAAAATCACATTCTTTTTTCTTTTTTTTCCAAATCGACCCTCTTATCTAAAAGTATATGAAAACAAACATTCACAAAATCTTCTGTAATGCTACCACACACTTCAATCATGCTGAAATTATAGCGTACATGTGCTAAAAGCTGAATATACACTGCCCGTCCAAAGTTTAGGCACACCTTGTCTTTCTGTGTTTCTTCTTCAGTTTTATTATTTTCAACATGATACATTAATAGTGAAGATATCCAAACTATGAAAGAACACGTATGGATTTATGTACTAAACATATATAACCCAGAATATCTATTTAATTTCCGATTATTCAAAGAAGCGACTTTTTGCTTTGATTACAGCTTTGCACACTCTTGGCATTCTCTCAGTCAGCCTCATGAGGTAGTCACCTGGAATGGCTTTCCAAAAGGAGTTCCCAGAGTTGCTGAGTACTTGTTGGCTGCTTTTCCTTCACTCTCCAGTCCAACTCGTCCCAAACCATCTCAGCTGGATGATTGTGGAGGCCAGGTCATCTGATACAGCACTTAGTTTTGGCTAAGTTGCCAACACTCAACAAAAGTCAACAGCAAAGCACCCTCACACCCCCACACCATCGCACCTCCTTCTCCATGCTTGACAGCAGGAACCACACGTTCAGGAACTGTCCATTCACTCTCTATGTTTAACAAACACATGGTGGTTAGAACCAAAATCTCAAATTTGGACTCATCAGACCAAAGGACAGTTTTCGTGTGGCTGATTGTTTACTAAAGTAAAAATGATCAGCCTTTTTTCTTTACATAACTCAGTGTTGCTTGCCCTTATATGGATTTGAACAGCATTTGTAGTAGCACTAGTAGGTGTTTTCACTGTACCCATCCTTCCTCTGCACAAGACAACTGATGTTCTAAAGCACATTATGAACTGAAAACTATTCCAGGTGAGGACCTCATGAATCAGATGATATAATGCCACGAGTGTGCCAAAACTAATGTAGCTACTTTGGACAATCGATAATATTATTTTATAAAATTCTAAAATATAATAGATATCCTAGCCTATTTAATACAGGTTTGTTGACTACAGAATCCCATATTTCATAACTTCAGTGTCTTCAGTATTGCACAATGCTGAAAATAATGAAAATACAAAAAAAAAAAAAAAAAACACTGAAGGAGAAGCTGTGACTGGTAGATTATTTCATTATGTGGAACACTGGTGTCAGAGCAAAAATATTCAAAACTTTTACTTCATGAACTAATAATGTATCAAGCAGCTACAATCAAGCATGTACAGGCTCACACTTCTAATACCGAAGCTTCCATGAAACTGAAACATTTGTACAACCAATGATCCTTCACTGATTAACCCAAACAAGGAGAGTGCGAACACATCTGTGTTACATAACAGAGTCCCAGGTGGCTCTAGGACGTAATGGAAACAATGACTGCAGGAGAAAACCACCAGTTAAATTCCACTGGCTCCACTGATTGAGTAAGTGGGTCTGTGCTTCTTTAGTGTGCAAGTATACAGGAATGTGAGAGCACACAGATGTGACAGAATACTGGACGCTGTCTTCAACATGACAGTACTGAAAAAACTAAAGATCAGGCGACTGAAAGAGAACAAAAGAATGACAGTAGATGAGTTTTCTACCAAAAAGACTGCAGCTAATTATGACTAGTAAATAACAGTCAGCATCACTGTGGGAGTCAGAAGCTGTTTCCTAGTTCCATAGTGCATGCTAACCATGCACAGTATGTACTTCAGCACACTTGATGACTATTTTTCCTGAAGTGTGTAGCTATAGAAGAAGTAATGCAACCACCTGAAAGTGGAATCAACACCCTTCATAACACTCTTATTACTGAGTTTTTATCTTACAGTTGTACAGACATTGTTTCCTTGTATAATGAGAAAAGAAATGTAGCTGCTTTCCTGTTGTCCAGGTGTATAGGGTGCATAAATGTTGTTTTCCAAACCTAGCTGGCTTAGTGTGTGTATATAGTCCAAATAAAAAATTTAAGTTATTTCATAACTGTAAACATTTTTATACAGGCGGGTTTTTCATGTCATAATAAAATCATGCTCGAAGCATCACATTTCTAAGCCCTAACCCTAACTCATTCCTTTAATAAAAACTCTGGCCAGTTTTACTTTAATTGCCAGCAGAGACCTTCTTTGCAGCTGCGTCAGCCACTCGATTCTCTGTCTTCGTGTTTCTAGTTTTATATCATGCACAGATTTTAGAGCCATTCGACATTTTGTCTGACAGCCAAGGGAAGTAGCACACATGACAAATGATAATGTTTAAAATACTACTTATAAACATGGCACAGACACTTGCTGTTATATTTAGACCGACTGGCTTGACATGTGTATAAAGTTTGCCCACATTACATACTCACTGCTAACATTTGGTAGCGACAACTTCCATTGCCAGATGTATTCAGCAGCTCTGTGAACAGAAAGCAGGGACTAATGCCATGTGTTTTGATAACCTGGAAATCAGCAGCAGCTTCAGTAGGGCAGTGAGTGACATCACTTCAAACTGCTTGTGGAAAGCTATGATTGTCAACAGACACATCTAACTCATGTTTGGTTATTTTCTCTCAACAACAGGAATATTCAGCTGGTAAAATAGAAGGTAAAAATGAAGGTCTCACAAAATTGTAACAGAAATAGTTACATTTAGAAATTACAGCATAATGTGCGCATACGTGTGTCAACTACTTAACGCCGCATGACCTTAAAATGCTACCGTATGCTTCAAGTTTTCATTGGATCACATGTACCCATTTTTCTGAAGCTGAAGAAAAACTGCTGGTGGGAATTCACACCAACTTTTAGTATAGACTCTTTATATCCGCTGTATCCTTCACATCAGTAAAATCTACATGTGGAATATGTTGGCAGTGATCTCGTAACAAGAAATTTAACAATCTGCATACATTTCCATGGGATAATAATCAAATTAATAACAAAAATAAAGCTGCAATCTGTTAACAATGCCCTTCCACTTCCATGCTATTATAATCCAGCAGGTTTAAGTTGCCACAGAGAGGAAAAACATTTCACCTTCTCAATACTGCGAAGGGCTCCAACATCTCAGCAGTTATTTATGTGTATTTCAGATGCTAGGCGTAGGATGTGAAAATATTACATGGACAAAAACTCAACCACCACAATGTGAGCTGTGACTGGCTGGTCACCATGACAGTCACACCAGCAAAATGGTGAAATGTGACTGCTGGAAAACGAGCAAGAAACATGTCCACGGATACAACTTAGGGACAAATCTGTTTTTCAGTCAGTACAGACAGAACTGGGTGTTTAGTGCTGCTATGGGTTGTATTGCTCACTTGCCCATCCTCAATGAGGTCACATACTCCAGCGGCCCAGAGACAGGGTGAATATCTGGGGGCTCTCGATCATTCTGTCCAGTACCCATACTAATTTTCCTTGTGATTCATGCTTTTTTTCTCTTCTCTTACCGGCTCAAGATTTTGCACCATCACACTCCTGCTCCATAGACAGGTCTATTTCAGACATGCCTACCTCCATTCCCATGATGATAGATGTGTCTGAGTCACTGCTGAGTGGAGGCTGGTGCTCACCTGACAAGGGAGATAGGGAGGTAAATCATTATTTTACACGTCACTATCAGAGGCAGTTGTCAAATCAACAAATCTTGATTTTGCTAACTTGAGGCATCGGTACACAGTACTTTACTTGATGCACTGTCAAACAACATCTGTGTCAGGTGTGTGAGATGTGAATCCGAAACAGAATCATAACAAAGTCATTGACATGTAGCTGTGTGACTTTTGACAGCAACACCCCATCTTCCATTTCACAGCTATAAATGCATCACAGTCAACATTATTAGTAGATTATCAGAACAGTATTAGTAGTACAAAGACAACATATCAAATTCTAAAACTGAGACATTTAATTGTTTTTTATATATGCTCATTTGTATATGATACCATATAAAAGTTGGTACAGGCGATGCATCACCTCTTCTTTTAACAACATTTTGAAAGTAATCATTTTGAAAATGTTTCCATTGTTGCTCAAATAAGATTTCAGCTGCTCAAAAGATGTTTTCAATGGGTGACGGGTCTGGACTGCAGACAGGGCAGTTTAGCACCCCGATACTTTTACTACAGAGCCATGCTATTGTAATATGTGCCAAATGTGGTATGGCGTTGTCTTGATTTATAAGCAGGGTCTTCCCTAAAAAATATGCTATCTGGTGGCAGGATAGGTTGCCTCACGACTGCTGGCTGCTGATATCAAGCTGGATGGTTTCTGAAAAGAGTTTCAAAATTTGACTGGTCACGCCACAGTCACATTTTGAAAATCATTGGTTTTGTGTGTTTTGTGACTAGAGGCTTTTTACTTCAGTTTTAACTTACATTTCTGGATTTAGCAACAAACTGTGTTCACTGATGCTGGCTTTTGGAGGTGTTCCAAAGCCCATGCAGTAATTTCCACTATATGTGTACAACTGAACTGCATCTGTTTTTAATACGGATTTCTCCAGATTCCCTAAAAATGTACTGCAGAAGATGAAATACCCCGATTCTTTAAAATTTTCTAAGTCAGTATTCTTCTGGGATTCGGACACACCCAGTAAATGGCTGACTCCGGAAAGAATGATAGCTGCAATATCGTTGCAGACAGTGCTCATTACTCAGGCTAAATGCGCAGCAGGATGTGGTCTCCATCACTCCCAAGCCCCGGCGACAGAATCCTGACAGATCGGCTTGTTCACCTCATGCTAACTGCCTGTCAGTGACATTGTCTGTCGGCTCATTAGTGCTGTGGCATATGACAAATCGACTCTAATCTGTGCTGAGCTATCAAACACTTGTCAAACACACAAAAGTAAACACAAGTCTTTGCGTTAGCAGCTTTTAAGAGAAACTACAAAATACAATCACACCGTATACTGTATTTTTGTTTGTTTTTATGGTTCAGTATAAAATATTATGCTTTTTTGCCTCCAAATAGACCAAACACATAAAACAATGTATTCCTGTTCTCTGGAAACAGTACAGATTCACATGACGTTATACCTGGTGTTTCTATAACAACAGTCTGTAAAATGCAGTACAGGTCAACAGCAGAATAAACTACAGCCTCTCATGAAGATGAATCAAAGCCTCTTTAAAACAGTTGCACTGAAAAACTAAACATTATCATCTTTATGATGGGAGGATTTATTGCAGGACTGAGGGTAATAAACTCTGAAATGTGAGTATATATGCATAAAAGGTTTTCTAATTTCTATTAGAACAACTAATAGTTGGATTTACATTTCATGTATTTAATCCTGAGTTTGAGTAATATTTTTATTTTGCCCCTCTCTCTCTCTCTCTCTCTCTCTCTCTCTCAGCAGGAAATTAGGTGCTAAAATGTGCAACTTTCACAAAACAGGCTTGTAGAGTGTATGTGGGTTAGGCTGTGGAAAGGGAACGCTATTATTTCTGCTTAACCCAGGCGTATCTGTGTTGGGGAACATTGAACAGGTGGTTCCTGACCTGCTTAGTTTTCAGAATAAAACACTCAACCCATGAATGGAAGAAGTGACAGAAAACAGGAAATACTAGCATGCTGTTTCAAACTATTCAACCATTTTAAGCACTATCTCGATTACTTGAGGTAATGTACTTACTAGCTGTACACTCAGTGTGAGAACTGAACTTACTGCTGGAGATGACGTAGCTCTCTCCTGCCTGAGGTGCAATCTCTGTATCAGGATGGAGCTGCTGCAGGCCTATTGCTCTCCCAGCTGAATCCAGCACCACCGAGCTCTCGTTAACTGTGATTTCACTTGCCGCGCTGATCGGGTTGGTGGGTGGACTTCCAACAGACATCTCATAGTCTGGAGGAACCTCATCTAAGCAGTCGGCATTGAGCTGAAACATGCCACAGACATATTTAGCATAGTTCTTGTGCTATGTTGTATGCATCTTCACCATTTTCATTTTCTGATTAGTCCTAACTATAACCCAGCCGAATAAAGAGGAACTTACTGGGATTCCTAAGGCTTTCAAGATGTTCATTTTACACATTGGACACGTCCGGTGGTCTTGAAGCCACGGGTCTACACAGTGCTTATGGAAAACATGCCTAATCAAGAGTGGACAAATGAGCAATTCAGACTGCTAATAATTAATCAAAACACTGGGCACAATAAAAGTGAGTTTTGCAGCATTTACAGATACCAGGAGTTATGGTACATGCTCTAAAATTAAATAATCCAACACAGGAATTAAGGATCTTAAAGTTTAACCAACATGCAGCAGTGAACAAACAAACCTTACCTGCATGGTAACACCCTTACAACATCATTAGGCTTATAACCTTCAATGCAAACTGCACAGTTGTCAAAGTCTGACCCAGTCTCCTGAAACACAAAACAAATGCAAGACACAGATGGAACGGATGTAAAAATGACCAATGACCATTTCAAATATCGAAATGTCTGTATACCAAATAAAAGCAGTAGAATTCGATTTATTAACATCCTCCATGGAATAAAAATATTTTTGTAAATTCATGTTTGGGATCATTTATAATGATTAGAAGTTTATGTGGTACATATTATCCTGTTTGATGCGTGAGAAATATTATTTACCTTGTCTCCTTTCTTAATTGTGCGTACTTGGAGTTTACTGATGGCCTTTTTAGCCGCATCTCCAAGACGTCTCTGTAAGATGAGAAAAAAAATGTACTTTTTTACTTTAATAGTGGAGAAAAATAGCAGGTGGCTCAGTGGTATATACCATATGTGTGTTTCATTGGTCTGTTAAAAGAGAGTAGAATGCAAGAAATTCAGCTGATTGTCATCATGTTTAATTGTTTGATTAAAGTTAAGATCAAGCATCATGTGCTGCAGTTTCATCTTTAACCTTTTTCTTTTGTTATGAAAAATAAATTGAATAATAAAGAGCTGGCGTCATCTACTGTGTGTCAAACACAGTGTCATATAATACACCACTCTCTTCTTCCTCATTTCCTGTCTGCCGTTTTACTAACACTATCGAATAAAGACAAAAGAAACCAAAAACATTTTTCACAAAATGTACCTGAAATTTTTTTTGAAGACACTAATTTCCTGTAAATATACAAACAACAACAACAACAAAAAAGTTGTGACAGTATAAATTTCCAATAGGAACAGCAATGAACTCCATAAGTGGGTAAATAAGATATTTGTGCAAATATTTATTACCAGTTTACCTTTCACATTTACTGAATGAGGACTAAAATAGAGGGAAACATTGGAAATAATGGATAAACAAGAATGAGAGTAACAGTGGTATCAGTGAAAGCCTTAAACAGATATCACACATCTGTTTTAACTAACAGTTCAAGTCTGATTTAGCTTACTACACTGAGTAGGAAAAAAACTTAAAGCAGATTTGTTCAACATGTCTGAATTCTTTCTACAACATAAATCAACATAATTCAAAGTGAAAAGCAAACAATGGTTGTCACGGCACTGGCTCTTATCATAACAGGCACAGTGATGTATTGTGCTTATAGACGTCACAATGGAGTCAGAGGCTGCCACTCATAATAAAAAAATGGCAAAAGCAAGTATTTGCACTGTTGGAGCCAGAAAGCTGAGCAGGTTAATGGTTCACTGGTTTACCACGACTCTGCTCGGCCAGCTGTCAGGCTAATTCTGGCCACTCCTTACAGCCTTACAGGGCCGACACCAGATGGAAAAATACACGAACCAATGTCAAGAGTGTGAACCACTGCACAGTCAGCGCAGCATTAGACAGATATAATTTTCATTTAACAAAGACTGCACAGTTATACCTGGTTGCGGTCTCTTGCATTTGCGTAGCGGAACCTCTGGATGTAGTAGAAGACAAGCCAGGCGAGGGAGATGATCATGAGCACAATGAAGGAGATGGAGACAAACACTACCGATGTTCTGCTCACATACTTCTGCAGGTTGCGTGTTCCTATAGTGATGTGCAATGTGACCACAATGTTTTGCTCCAGCAAGGCCACAATTTCACGACCTTTAGGCTCTGGGATCATGATGGCCACAACATCACCTGTACCTGCAAACACACGTATGTACTAGTTAGACATATAGATGATGTTAAGGCTTTACAGACACAAATATATAAATAAAATGAACAAGTAAACTGAAAATGTTCATTGGATAGAACAAGACTTTTAAAGGTGTCAACATGGGGTTTGGGAAAATTATAACAAATAAAAGCTCCCATGACAAAAACACTGACAAACTTAAATGAAGTAATCTGCCTTTTTTTAAATTTAGAAAACCATCAGAAGGAATAGAAAAGTAATAAATAACAGACCAAATAGTAAGATAAAGAATTTGGCTACAGTTTATTACTCTGAACATTCTTACACTACAAATATACAGTATTTGGTAAACAAAATCTAATTGTCCTTATCTTATTAATAGCAGAACATTATTAGTAAATACAGCATCGGTCTTATAATACTTACAGAAAAAAATGCTATTTTAAGATTCTACATTTGGGAATCTGCCCTACTTTTATGGAGTAAGTAATTCTCACTCAGGTGTACAGTAGTGAGGAAACTTGGACAGGTTGCCAGGAGCTTAGACAAGCCAGAACAGCTAAAGCCTCACTCTGAGTGTTAGAGGTTTCCTGCCCGTAACCATCTGTTGCTTAATCTGCACGACAAAGGACTTTGTATTATTTGCATTAGTCAGCAACCCTCTTTCAACTACGGCCCCTGAAAGACGTCCAGCAGGAACACCACATTAGAAAAAAGTAAACAGGAGCTCCCATTAGCCATAGCTAGCGCTGTGCTTGTTCCTCTCTCTCTAATGCCTTATGATTATCCTAACGTGACAGATATATTTTGCCTTCTGCCTCTGTGTCTAAAAGACCAGCTTATATATATGTATATATAGGGTAGCACTGTCGCCTCACAGCAAGAAGGTCCTGGGTTTGATTCCTGGGGTCGGCCAGGGGCTTTCTGTGTGAAGTTTGCATGTTCTCCCCGTGTTTGCGTAGGTTCTCTCCAGGCACTCTGGCTTCCTCCCACAGTCCAAAGACATGCAGTCAGGTTAAATGGGGACTCTTAATTGCCCGTATGTGTAAATGGTTGTCTTTGTCTATATATACGATGGACTGGCGACCTGTCCAGGGTGTACCCTGCCTCTCGCCTGTATGAGAAGCTGAGATAGGTTCCAGCATACTATGCTGTACCACAACGCACACTAACATAACTTACTGCAAGTGCAGAAATCACAGTGGGCTATAGAGCATATGGTTGAATTAGTGTTAAGAAGACATATGTCTATGAATCTTTAGGATTATCAATTCATTTTAAGTGGAAATTAGAGTCAGGTGTTTCAAGCATTGAACAAAATCTGGGAGGACCTGCCTTATTTAAAGAAGAGAAGCTGAAACTGGAAGAGTTAAAATCTCTCAAGGAAACGTTTAGTTGCAATTATTGCTGCAAAAAAAGGATCACACCAGTTACTGAAGGCACAGGTTTATATACTTTGGCTTGACACAAATAAATAATTTTTGTGCATTTTTACAGCATTTTTACTTTAAATTATTTCTGAAATAGACTTCATCATTTCAGTCAGGTTCTTTTCTGTCAACATTATTTGAAGAGACAATTAAATGTGCCATTAAGCCTAAACAAATGGACAGTTTCTATACTCAGTAAGACAATAACAAAGATCTACTCTCTCAGTCGCGATGGTTGTCGGTTAAAGGAATGGCATCAGCAGCCTGAACACTGTTACATCATATTCCCCCTGCTGCCTCTTTATGGCCGTCCATGGAGTCAGGGTGGCTCCCTGTGGGGCTTCACTCCCTCTATCCCTGTATCTAGTCACCATAAACAGTGGCTTTATTCAACCTGCCATCAGCAAAAGCACCTCCTGTGCAGCCTGCCAGATATACGGCACTGTGACAAAACCTCATTTAGCACACAAGCTATTTTAACATTACAGACTAGTGTGGCTCTGTCACAGTGATACTAACACTGACAGAAGAGATAGTCTTTTATGTTTTCCAGAAGGTTTAAAGGCTTTAAATCCTACAGATATGGTACATTTTCAGGATGCAGTTGCATTACATTACTGCTCACAAATCTCGTTATGTAACAGGTCTGTTACATCTGCACAGCTGCTGTTTTATATGACTAAGGTCTTGTAGCGAGACCAAAATTACGTTCTTTAAAAGGTTTCCTTTTTTATGCAACAATCAACACAGACAGCAAAGTTTCAAAAGTAGAATCCAAGAAGAAGATCATTACTTTTATGTAATAATACAAGACTAAGGCAACTAAAATTCATGGTAACAACTAAAAGAAGTGTATTGTAAACAGAGTTGGGTGTGAACTCCTTTGTGTGTGTTGTACTGTGTACAGAGAGATCCCTGCCTCCACACACACACACACACACATGCGCGCACACAAACACACACACACGGCTGTGTCTCCAACATTGACACAAAGGTTTATCCATGTGGCTGCTCCTGCTAAATGTGTGTATGTATATAAAAGCCTTGAGCAAACAGATGGTGATATGTAGCTGAACAACTCATCTATTCAAACTCAGGCCACTAGCTGTCACAAAACTGCATACAGGTTTTAGCCTCTGTCTGTCTCACTGACATAACAATTTATATAAGATAAGATTTAGTTTTGAGACAATCTTCCAGTTTCTGAAATTAATGTGATCAGAAATTTAGATAATATTGGGACTTCTGGCAAGAGTAATGTATGAGTGCGTTTCATAAATCTCTTTTAATGTTTGTACGCTCACATACACACAGTCACAACGTGAAGATTTTATGATATAATAAAGAGTGACCAGATGGTCTGATAAAAACATCTGCCTTCGTAAATAGCAGCAGCAAATAAGTTCAAGAATAAAACAGTTGTGTCCAGACATAAAAAAAATGTTTATCAGTCGCTTCAGCTTCAAACTCAGCAGAAATAGGGAAAGAAATAATAAGACATGTAGGATTTCCCTAAGCCTTGACTCTTATCTTCTTCTGTTCGCTGTGACGCAGTCGGAGTGGATAAAAATAGCTGCTGCTAAAACAGGAGGGCAATGTCTGAGACTGAGGCTGAACTTGTGAAAAGATCTTCAGACACACTTTTCCAAAATGTGGAAGCAAAGAGAAATAATAACTGAACTGATTAATATAGTGGACACCAACATGTTCAGTGGTGTGTTTCCAGTGGTGAGTTAAACTCTTAACCTCTTTACCAACAACCATGTAACAAAAAAGTCTGACAGATAAATAAACATGCTACTCTGTGGTTTAACCGTTTACAAAATTGTGATTGATTTTGATGGTGCTTCAACCAACCAACCAATCAATTGTATAAAAACATTTAACATAGAAAGACATTTTTTCCATCTTCTGTTCAGACTCCTGCAGGTTTCCTGTTTTGAAAACAATCATCAGACCCAGATTTGTGACACGGTATAAATGCAATGATGTGCAGCAGCACTCTACATGGTTTTAGTAAATAATTTCCTCCTATGGTTCCTCTGTCTCAGAAACACAGAGCCCTCTTCAGAACCGCTTGTCGTATCACACACAGCTGGTTCAGCTGGATACCTTCATTTATTATTTAAATCTTCTGACACGACACTTGGATTTAACTGTTAAGTGGCCTTGGCTGAGCTTTTCTATCACAGGGAAACTGTTTTGGAAGATTCAGTTATACAGTGAGATTACTTATGGTTCTTCTGTATGGATTAAATGAATATGTTTATCTCTTTATGTTAAGCTAACTGGCTGCTGGCTGGCTTTATGTATATGCAGCTGATGCAGCTACAAAAACCCACTTGATGAAATGTATTTGCATGGTGTGGGCAAAAAATAATTTCCTGAATGAGACGTCAGTCCTACCGAACTATCTCAAAGTGACTGAACAGTAGAGATCTCACAATTTTGCAGGTCAAAGTTAGATGAGCCTGAACTCTGTTGTGAAGTGAAGTAGGCTGGTCAAATGGCAACCAGAAGCAAATGTTCCTTGCTGTTGGTAAGTGAGTGAATTTCCCCAAATGTCAAGCTATTCCTTTATTCCAATACAGCTCATTTAAGAAATTAAATGGGATTGAGTTTCTGCTGATATGAGATTCTCAGGGTTTTGTCAGGAAATGATTTTAAACAGGAAGTTTAAAAAATGGTGACGTATGATAAACCCAACTTTTATAAAAAACCTAACTTATCTCACCAGACATTATTGAACCAAGCTTGACGCTGCTCAGCCTGGGAAACGAAGGGTTGAACTGAAACACGCAATGAGAGCTTTCTTGTTCTGGCACTCGTGGATTTTCCAGCCCAGATGTGTTTGCTCTGGACATGGCAGAGCTCCACTCTTTCGGCAGCTTCGCATTCAGTCTCCACATTACGTAAGATTTGTTCCTTTGTCACTGCACATTACCTTCCTCCACTTTGTGATCACACCTCTACTGGCTGCCTGATCTGTCTCATAAAGTTTACATTTATGTCATGGCTCAACGCAGGGCAAATCTTTAAAATAGCCTGGTGCATTTTATCTTTGTTGCCAGTAAACCAGGTTTTGTATGCTACTAAAACAACAACTGAATAAAGGATGGACATTAATAGACAGCAACACTTAAAAATAAAACTAGCCAAGTGTTACAGGAAAAATGCTCATAATAAATCTGGAGGTCTAGCAAGACTATAGCATCTGTAGCTTGAGCAACAAGATGATGATATCTGAACTGAAAATCTCCTTATTTTTTGCAAATGGTGATGGTTTAGTATCTGTTGCAGAACCCAGACACAAGGTATTCTCACCTTATAAGGTTGTGCCACGTTGACAAACAGTTTCTTATTAACAATTCCAGCAGGCAGAGTACAGCATTAACATTCAAAGTCTCATTCTGGACAACCTGATGAATGAAAATCCAATATGTCGGCTTCACCATGACCTGAGAAAAATATCTCTCCACTGTGTCCATCAGCTAGCTCCTAACTTTGTCTGTCTACTTTTGTTTCTGTAATTTCCCCCCCACCAAAAAAGGTTTTTGGCTGCAACTCAAGACAAGATTGATCAATGATCAATGTGAACAGTTTCAACATCGATCACATTCTACTTATGTCACATTCATATTCATTCATATCTAAGCTTTTAGTATCAACTTATGATGAGTTTAGTTGATGCTTAAACAAGAATTCTGAATTAACTTTGTAAAAGTATAATATATGAAAGATGATAAAAAAAGGTTTGGCCTGAAGTGTCACTGATTCGATTAACAGCCGCTGAAGAGAACTGAAATCACTTAATTATCTTGACAAGTTCCTCTGACGCTTCTCTACAAAAGAACCATTTAGTTACTGTTAGTGACTCACAGGCACTTAACTAACATCTCACCAGGCTTTGTGTGCTTTTTGTTTGAACATCTGTTCCTGTGCTAATTCATTTGTCACACACCCTTTGTGCATTGTGTTGTTGTCTGGCACAGGTGTGTTGGTCAGATCCGCATTTAAGGAAGTTATCAGCAGGCTGAGTCTAGAAGGAGGCTGTGCTGGCAGCAGATCTAGAAGCTCTATATTATAAATAGAACTGGTTTCAAAAGAAGTGCTTAAAATACAATCAAGTAAAAAACTAAATATTAAAGAACTATACCATCTTGCATTGGAGAAATACAGCCCCTACAAAGAGCAGTCCCTCCAGGACATATGCAGTCTCTTTGAATAGCCTATTAATGAGCCTCCAGCTAAACTAAACTCCATCCGTCTTTGCCTATGATTGATTTTAAATAACATTTCTAGATGTAGCACATAAAACGTGTGCATCGTTTTACATAGCTGTCACGAACAAGTAGCAAGTAAATGGGTCTGCCTGGTGCTATTTAAACAGCTGAGTGAGCGTCCAATTATCCGTGCATCAGCTTCCAGTGCCTCAGGTAAACAAGGGAAAGAAATATGACTTCCAAGAACCTGAAATTTAATTTGAGTCTGGCGTCTGTGTTTTCAGGTGTGGTTGACTCAGTACTAATATATACTAAACTGAATTGTTACGGTCGTACTGTCTTTACGAGTCATTAATCTGTGCTCTTCGTTTATAAATTCACATTTAAAAAAAAAAGTTAAATGTTACGAAGAGGGGACTCAAAGACGATGCAAAACATGTGGATGATGTTTAGCTGTAGTTAAGTTTTCTGGACATATCACGTCACGATAAGTCAACAGCTTAATGAAAAATGCTTAATCATTATTTGGTAATATTTACACTATACATACAGTGAGAGAATTTGTGAGTGCTTTGATTGGCATTGTGTGAATAAGATGAATTCTGTTCTTCTGCTTCGCTTTGTCTGCCCAAGAAGTTTTTATGTCTCTTTATGAATGTCATATTTTTCCATAGCAATTACTTTTGCATCAATATAATAAAATATGCTTCAACAGAACTGGGAAGTTGTGTTACTGGAAAATGCACTCTTCAGAACACACTGTACATCAGGACTGAACATCAAACTTTTATAGGTTTTTGTTTGTGTTAAAATAAGTCAGCAACAAGGAAGCGCCAAACATTTTTTTCATATTTTAATGCAGTGCTTTTGAAGAAAGATTTATGGCTGTGCCTCTGAACGAAAACAAAAAGTTGGCACTGAAAGTGTGGGCAGCAGTGTGTAGCCTTGTTTCTTTTTTTGAATCAGACAGTTCAACATATAACCAAGGTTTTTCCAATTTAGACTTTTTCTTATATAGGCAAAACTCTCATGGAGCTGCTTATGTTTGATGATGTTTTATTACTCTTTATTTACTAAAAGTGAATATCTCCCAGCAGAAGCTATAAAATAGTATTAGTGTGGAATGTGTTTAGGGGCTTAGGTATCAGACTGGTAAAGAAAATGTAATGTTACCATCACTAAAATACAGTTATATATAGTTATTTATCAGCTGTGAGGGAACTCCGGCTCTTTACCAGGACACTAGCAGGTTGTTCAGCTGATTAAACTCAGCTCTGAACTTCAGAGTGATGAAAACCCTTAATCTTGGCTAACTGCAGCTGATTGATGACATCTGTACTCTCAGGTCTGCTATGACATGACTGAACACCTGTGGAGGAGTTTTCTCAGAACTGTCAGAACAAGAAAAACAACAGAAAATACTACATAAATAGACGCATAAACACTTCTCCGGAAGGGTGACAGGTTTCCTCTTACCTGGATGAGGCATTGTTATGGTTTCGTTGGCACTGCTGGAGCCCACGTTGTATATGACAACTGCAGAGGCGTTGAGGTTGGCAACGTTACGGATTTTCTCTCTGTACGTACAATTCCCTGCAGCCACCAACGCCACCCAGGCGGTGTTTTGAGAAACAGGGGGGAACCTGACGTTTGGGTCGCACGCCTGCCTGTCCTGCAGCAGGGACGGCACCAGAACCAGACCCCTAGCTTCTCTCTTCAGCGAGTGCTCACCATATCGGCCGCACTCAGTTTTCTCCGTCTTGATCTCAGAGGTGACAGGGTCCAGGTATGTGATGTTGACAAAAGCAGTGTACCACTCCTCCTTCTCTGCCACCGTGAAGTCGAGGCACAGCAAGTGGACGAAGCAAAACGACAGCAGCCACGTCGAGAGAGCCAGACTGCGGCAAGCTCGGATGAGGGACGCTGCCATTGTGGGGCTGGCTGGGGATGGACGGCGAGCTGTGGGTGTCCTCCTCAAATCTAGCAACAAGTCCCTCTATTGAAATAAAGAACTGGTTAAAAAAGCATCTCGCATAACAGCCAGGGCCAGAAAGCAGCCCTCACACAGACGAGGTGGCTACAGAGCTTGCGGTCTACGTACAGCAGCCTAATATCCAGCACCACCTGCAGTGCGAGGTGACGCTGTGTGTTGTTGTTCACCGTCAGCTGTTTCCTGTCCTCGCTCCTGATTGGCTCCTTCCGCTCATCAACACGTGACCTGGGCGTGGACAAGGTGTGTGACGCCCCGTCCGCGGCAGGTGGAGAAACTAACACAGTCGTAAATCACGTAAACCACTGTCAAAAATTACAAACATATAATTAGAAATTATAATATAATGGATAATGATTACTGTTTCTGTTTGTGCAATGAAAGCGTGTCTGCTTGTCGTATTCCACATAAATCACATTCATTAAATGTTTCAGAAAATATTCAGTCATCTCACTTTTGTAAACTTTGGTTTTGCTGATTTTAATCGATCCACACTCATTAAGTGACAACAAATGTTTTAAATATCAAAAACGGAAACTGAAAAAATGAATCTCATTCACTCATTAATACCAAACCATCTGACAAACTGTGGTGATTCCTCTTTGCTTTCTTTTATTAAGTCCATAAGACAAATTGCATTGATATAGTTGACACGTCTTTATATAATATCTTTCCACAGCTTAGGCTGCCTCACTGTGGATGTTTATATGTGTACACACAAATAAGTGGATGTTTTAGCTGCCAACATAGCAAACTAAAACGTACGTTTATTTAGTTTATATATTTTTATTGATCTATGTGTAGTATATTTGTTGGGCAACTTTTCCAAAATGTAAAACAATATGAAATATAAAAAAACAGGGACAAACGTTATTTTTGAGACAAGTGGAAAATGTACGTCTGCATTTAAGTCGAGTAAAAGTAAAATAAGATGTTAAGTGTCTCAGAGCTTTAGTTAAGTGAAGGTACTTACCTCCAGCCTCTGCGCAAAATGTGGAAAGTGTGTTTGAGAATAGTTATGAATGTAGAGTCCGCGGAACTAAAGTCAGGAGGAACAAATTGTTCCACATTCTGTTTCAGCCCGAACTGATTTTCAGATCGGACACCACAGCGGTTGTAGTGCTGATCTCTTAGGTAAGGATTTTTCAGATTCTCACATTTACAAGTTGTTAGAAATTTGTTTGAAAACCTTTGTGGTAAATAACACAAAGGCTAGTTAACTATAAATATCACACACGCGTACAACTGTAGGTTTAATTTTAACATCTGTCTCTTCGGACTGGAGCAGTTAATCAGCGCTAATACAAACGTTTTGAACTTGTCTTGCTTTGCCACGTCTCATGTCGATGTACTTCAAACTGTGTGCTATTTATTAATGACTGAAGTCAAATGAAAAAATAAAAAAAGTCACATGTGACCTGTTAGCTTAACTGGTCACAGATAAACTAGCTAACTTCACACTGTGCCACCCTTGAAGCTGTTTGTTCCGTGTTTGTAGGTAGCCTGAAGTAAAACCAGCTCCGTGGAGACCAGCCTGCTTAACTAAAAATGCCCAAAAAGAAAACCGGTGCTCGGAAAAAAGCAGAGAGTCGTAAAGAGCGAGAGAAACAGAATCGAGCCAACCGGGAACATGTGGATGTGGCCAAACACCCCTGCAACTCCAACATGGTAGGTAGCTGCTGCAGCTAATGGCTCACACTAGTGCTTAAAATATCACAGTACTGTCACACTTGATTTGTTAAATCGTTGCCTGATTGTGCTCTGTTTTGCAGGATTGTGACAAATGTCAGAGGTAAGTAACTGCATCGCTTCATTTGACACTTCTTGTATAGTATAAGAAGACTAGCATTGGTCTACAGTAGTTAACTTGGCACTAACAAAGTTTTTCTTTTCCCTGGTAGAAAACAAAAGAACAGAGCTTTCTGCTACTTCTGTAACTCAGTGCAGAAACTGCCTGTCTGCGCTCAGTGTGGTGAGTAAACTGCTGTGAAATGAAATCTTTCAGGTCATGTTCTTACCTGGTCTGTGGCACTCAGTCCCAAGACCGTTCATACATATTAATGACATAAATCCTCAGAACCAATAATGAACATGTGCACTGAGATACCTGTTTACTAGGTGCACCTAGTTGAAACTAGTCTAGTGGAATATTTTCTCACAAAGTTGCTTAGTTTTTGTTGAAACCAAGTGTTTATTCGAATGCACGATCACTTCGAATGCTGCTGTTGAACTGTGCTGTGTACTTTAAGGAGGTATTATTTTATATAGCTGAGATTCATTGATATAAATCGAGTGGGCGAAATAACACGGTTCACAGTTCAACGCCATAACGGCAGCACTCTTTGGATGCATGTTTGTATTTGTTATCATGCTGCCGAACAAACACACTGTACAACTGTTTCCACATTTCTTAGTTTTACCCTCCTATTGTGTTCCGGTCAAATCTGACCGATTTACATGTTTTCCTCTATAAAAAAGGGCAGTAAATTTTAAGCATTTGTCATGAGGTTTCATGACTTTATTCACACATGGCTTTTAAACACATAAATGATTTCTGAAATATTTTAAAGAAAACTTGTGGGTTTTATGGAACACTATAAGTGTTAGCCGAAACAAACACAGTAGGAGGGTTAAGCCACAGCAAATAATCTCATGAGGGAAATCAGTGGAGTTCATGTGTAAAACTAGTTTGTGTATTAGTTAAAATAATTTGGTGCCCTCTCAGGGAGGCATCAGAAATGACACTTTACTAGACAATAATTCATTTTAATAGTATTGCAAATCATCAGTCAGCGTCATAATACTGTGAAATATCATATCAGAAATATCCACAGTGTCATTTAAATAGGTTGTGATAACTTATTTGACTATGAAATTATATAATACAATAACATATAATTCAATAATATGTTAATGTTGTCAGGCAAAACCAAGTGCATGAAGTCATCAGACTGTGTCATCAAACATCCAGGGATCCATAGCACTGGGATGGCCATGGTGGTAAGTGAACAACATTTCTGATAGTGATATACTTGTACAACTGAACATCTCTTTCTGCAGTTATCTATCTGCACTTATCCATTATAATGTGGACATTACAAGTATACTTTACAAGTATGCTTTTGTTTATTAATTGTGTTTTTATTGTGTCAGGCCTCTGTTTCATGCTGGAGTTTCTTTAATCCAAAATACAATTTTCTAACTGGGAAGATAAAAAAAATCTACTTGACTCAGTTACCTATATATGCTACATTATCATACAGTACGTGGTGTAGATAATATATAAAGAGCAAATATCAAAGGAATTAAACGCCAATGCCTTAGATTGTAAAATGTGTGCCAGCAGTATCAGACATCTTGACATGCATTAAGTTGTTCATTGACCAGCAGTGGTTGAAAGTAAGTCCTGTATGTTTGTTTATCCAGGCACTATACTAAAGTTCAGTGAGTACAATCGAATAAAGATAAGAAGTTTTAATCTCCAGGAGGAAATTCACAAAGTGCTCAGCAGTATATGTCAGTGTCGGTCATTTTACATTATGAATACTTTAACTTCCTTTTACTACCTGAGCAATATTTGAATGCAGGAGTTTTCCTTGTAACAGTGTTTCTACACTGAGGTATTTCTACTTTTACGTACTGAAAAGATCTGAATACTTCTTCCACCACTGGTAATTAGAGTACAATTACTTCTGCCACTGTTGCTGTTGTGCACTTTGTGCAAGCATTCCAATGTTGTGCAAGTATTGTAGGGACCTACTATTTATATGGCCATTAAAACTGGTTATTAATGATTTGGTCGAACA
>OMLM01007664.1:41335-68834 GCA_900302695.1 Helostoma temminkii | reverse complement strand
TTTATTCACAATAGAACACATAACTAGTGGTTAAACTGAGAAAATGAGGTAAGAGGTAATTTTGATATTAGTGGCAGCAACATGTCATCAACAAGTTGGAATAGAGGCAACAAAAGGCTGGAAAAGTAAGTGGTACTAACAAGGAAGAGCTTGAAATAGCGTTTTGCAATTAATTAGGTTAAAAACAGTCAGTAACAACCTCTCAGAAGTAAATAGATAGAGGTTAAAAAATTTGTCACAGACAATTTCATAATGTTTATAAACATAAAATGACAAAAACCTAAATACACCACCACTTACAGTACATAATATCATCAAAAGATTCATAACATCTGGAGAAATCTCTGTGTCCAAAGGACAACACTGACACAGTGCCTATGGAATTGGCAGCTTGCACATCTGGAAATGCATCATCAATGCTGATAGATATATCCAGGTTTGTGGGCAGGACATACTCAGAAGGACTTGGATCTTTCACCAGGACAATGGAAAACCACATACTGATTCTATGACAACCTGGCTTTGTAGTAGAACAGCCCGGGTGCTGAACTGGCTTGAAACTCAAAGTATAGTATGGCACAGAATGCCCAGTACAAAACTGAAATTTTTTCTTAAAAAGTTACATTTTCTCAATTTATACATTTGATGTGCTCTATGTTCTATTGTGAATAAAATATGGGTTTATGAGTACTGCACTGCAACTTTCTTGCAGTTTTGATAGGAAGACCTGCACATGCAAACATAGCAAATAGGAACATCACAGACATGTTCCAGTCATCTAACAGCCTTCTGTGCTTAATGGTCTTTAAATGGTCCTGGCAAACTTGACTCCATCAGTACAACTGTAAAACACCAGTATAGATTCCTCTAATGCTAAAACAGTTGAACATGCAGAGATAATCCTTTTTTTTTTCCTATGTACCAAATGTGAAGTAAATTTTAGTAAATTAGTAAATTTGAGGCAGCTGTATTTAAGAAGCTACATGATTTGCTTCTTAATAAAAAATAAACTATGGTTTGAAGATAGATGAATGTCTCTGGTCTGTTACAGTTCATTTTTGACAGACAAAGCTGTGTTTATGGTAAATAACTCTGCATCTAAAGAGACATTAGAGGTCAAGGGCTATGTATAGACCCAAGGCAGTCAAAAAAGGAACAGTTTTACTTGCAAAATGACAGTTAGAGTTAGGTGAGGGTTTCAAAGCCATTTGTAAGGTTTTCGGACTTCAGCGAACCACAGTGAGAGCCATTATCCACAAATGGAGATAACTTGGAACAGTGGTGAACCTCCCCAGGAGTGGCCTACCAAAATTACTCCAAGAACACAACGATGACTCATCCTGCAGATCATAAAAGAACCCAGTTCATGATTCAACAATAAGAAACAGACTAGACAAAAATGGCATCCATGGGAGAGTTCCAGGGCAAAAGCCACTGCTAACTAAGAAGAAGACAAACGTTTGTCTCACATTTGCCAAAAAACATCTTAATTTTGCTCAAGAGTTTTGGGCAATTATTCTGTGGATTGATGAGACAAAAGTTGAACTTTTTGGAAGGTGTGCATTTTGTTACATCTGGCATAAAACTAGCAGAATTTAGTTTGATGATACTTTTTCACTGCACTGTACATGTTCATACATACTACAGATACAGCAGATACACATCTGCAATTAGAGTTGACAGTTGACACATGACAATGTTTAACTCTGTTGTAATGTAGCTGAAGAGTGGGACATTGGGACATTGGACATTTGCAGGTACAGCAGAACAGCTCTGCAGCAACAATGATTTCCTCTCAGTGATACATCTTTATATGTAAGTTGGTGCTTGATTATTTGCAGATCTCAAGCTTTAGTCTTAAAAGTGTGTGTGTGTGTGTGTGTGTGTGTGTGTGTGTGTGTGTGTGTGTGTGTGTGAGTGAGAGAGAGTATGTGTGTTTGTATTCATCAGGAAGAAATGGAAAGTGAGAACAATGTTGGCTGTCATTTTGTAAAAAAACAAACAAAAAAACTGCTGTTTAACATATGTGGAGTTTCCATGGCAACCAATAAGAACTAGTAGCAGAGAGAGAGAGAGAGAGAGAGAGAGAGAGAGAGTACTGTAATAGCATCTCACTTACACTGTTATAACAAAATACCTTTAAATGCACCCTGTAAATAGAGTCAAACTGCAGCTAAAGCTTTTACTGAAATGTACCTTTCAGGTTACTAGGACATAAATTACAATAGAGAGCAATGACATGTCAATTAGTACTCTTCAGATTCCTGACAAGTCAACTGCTCACCTATAGAAATATATTGTGCTATTAGATTTTGCCCAAAATGAAGCTCTCCAGAACTTCTTGTATAAGCACAAAGCAAGTAAAGACACTTACTTACTGGACTGTTAAAAAACACAAGAGAACTACTCGAGAGAAGTGAATTTAGGGCAGTTGGACGTACTACATTCTCCTTCGCTAAAATACAATCACTGACTTACACATAAAGTCATGTTATTAATAACAATAGTTTTTTTTGCTAAACTTGGACTTGGAAGTGAGATACAACACAATATTAAATTCTTTCTTCTCAGCAACTGTGCCATACATTTACAGCAAACATACAGTGTTAATGCAGTTTCACACAAGAAAGCGTGGCAGTAACAATATGTTATTCCCACTGAATAGAATACCTTACTGTATGTGACAGTATGTGACAATACATGTATATATGTGACAGTATACAAACTGATGAATACAATTTAAATTAAAATATACCTAAATGTCTGGAGGCTTGGGCTGCAGTGCTGTGTTGCATGAACATTACATTCAAGTATCTATAATTTTCTGTGAAAAACACCCAACATAAATAAAACATGCATAAACATCTTCAAATTGGATTGAGCAAAAATCAATCTACGTTCAAGTGAGTGGGAATGTCACTTTGTCGCAGAATTATTTAAAATATATTTAAGGGCTAAAGCCAATGGGACAAAGGCCCATTTTAACTCTAAAAAAATTAGGTGCTCTATTTCTCTAATAGCTTTTCTGCACTGATCTGGAGTCAGTAGCTTAATCAACACACATTGTTGAATGTGGTGCACGTGGTATTCTTATACGGTATTCCATTTTATGGATTATATCTAAAGCAGTGTCCTAAAATACCTACCTGATAGCTATTAGTGTTGCCTTGCTTCACTTCCTCACTTTGGAGAATGTGTGACTGTGAGTCACTGATCAAATGATAGAAGGTAGCTGTTCAGATGTCTTGTGTTTACACAGACAGTCATGTACAGTATCATAAATACACCAAGATATACACTTCCAGTTAGTGTTAGAATATTACAGGCTCAAACACAGGCACAAACAAAACCCATCGGACAAATTCCTCACCAGCAATGTTTCTAGCTTTCTAGCTTGTGTTTCCATTATCAAGTGTGATTATGGGTGGATACAGTGCTGTGAAAAGGTACTTGCCCCCTTCCTGATTCTTCTTCTGCTTATTATTATTATTATTGTTGTTGTTATTATTATTATTACTTTGCATATTTGTCACACATTAATGAATAAATTAAAATGAATATCGTAATATTACAAAAAAGATAACCCAAGTAAATACAAAATACTTTCTTTAAGTGATGATTTCATTTATTGAGGGAAACCTGCCTAGACCTATCTGAAAAAGTAATTGACTAAAGAAATCACTTACATAGAAGCTGTCTGACATTTATAAGGCTTTAGGACTCCAGTGTACCACGGTGAGATCCATTATCCACAAATGTCGAAAACTTGGAACAGTGATGAACCTTTCCAGGAGTGGCCAGCCTACCAAAATTACTCCAAGAGCATAATGACGGCTCATCCAGGAGGTCATAAAAGAACCCAGAACAACATCTAAAGAACTGTAGGACTCACTACTTTTGGGCAAATACTCTGATGACTGATGAGACAAAAGCTGAACTTTTTGGAAGGTGTTTTTTGGCTTGTACAGATGTAGCCCTTCAAAATGTCTCTGACACATTAATTGGCCATGTTTACCACAACTGCTTGTCATTTGTGCCCGAGCTTGGCATCTGTTACAGTATAACATCTGTGGGTGGCGCACAGCTAACACTATCACCCAGTGCATATACAAGTCACAGCACACATTGTGAAATATTGTGCGTGGTGAGAAATGGATATGCAGAAAAAGTTCCATGTTTAGGATTTAGGCTACTGTAAACTGTGATCATTGTTGTTTATTTTTGTAGCGGATGCAATTAAGTAGGCCTTAAAACAGTTTAACATTTACTAAAATTTTATTTCAGTTCTAAACATCCAACCTGAAAGGTGCATTTACACAAGGTCACTGTGGGCAGTGGAGTCGTGCTGGAGTACGTCATGTTAAGAGGTGTCTCTAATTAGTGAAGGATCCAAAAAAATGTCCTCTTAACATAACACACTCCAGTATGACTCCACCACCCTCAATAACATTAATAATGCACATGTAGTAGAATTATCACATTTCTGACACCTTCAACTTTCAACTAGAATTCATGGCAGAGCTGTTGTATTGGATTGCATTAGATCGTATAGGTCATAATGTTATGCCTGATCAACGTACTACACTGCGAACTGCAGGACTTGAACTTTTGAGTCTGGTGCATTGTGAGAATTACTCCATTTCTGACGCAATGCCCAGGGAACTGCATGAATGTAAAACTAGTTGTTTCACAAGGATTAGTGTTAGCTGGCTGACAGAGATGCATCTTAACACTACGGTTGCACTCGGCATTAATAATATGGTTCTTTATTTAGCATAGTGCAACTAACGTTACTCTGAAATGTTTGGTGAAAGCATCACTAGCTCTAAATGGATAGATCTGAGCAAACTTAAACTACATAAACCACAGATGTTTTGAGAGTTTGTAGCAGTGATCTGTATAAAATCACTAGCTTCCCTGAAGCTGCAGTTCTCACCATAGCAATCACCATATTACCTATTTAAGTCTTTGAATGACATTGGTTCTTCTTTACAATAAAGCTACAACATCAAAATGCTTCTTTCCTGCTGCCTTTCAGTTTCTTGTGCTTTCCAGTTTTTGATTTTCCCACTGTGTTCAGACTTTCCACTCTGCTTTCCTTTATCTCATTCTACTTCATCTTATTTCCTGTACAAGAAAACTGATAAGAAAATAAATGCTTTGTCATGTGTGTGATATTACCTGGCTGTCGTTTCAGCAGACCGAGTTTCTGGTATCTGTGACTCTAATCCTGAAGATAGTTCACTAAAAACAGGCTTTAATTGACACAACATGGCTAATCTCTCCTTTTCAGATTCTTTGTTTCTTTTGGCTAATTGCTGTCTCTCTCTCTCTCTTGCACACCTCTAAAGTTTATCAAAACAGTGATGAGTCACGAAAAATCAATTTTTTATTTATCATTACCATCTGGGCGACACAGTGGTGAAAACTGAAAACTAATCAAATTGAAACATGCACACTTCACTCAAGATAGCAACAATGTTAAATATTATCTGTCTTCCGAAAGGTGTTAATATGTGGCCGTATTACAAGTATCAGTACAGTCAAGCGTTCTAATTTAACAATTCACACTTCACACACAAGATGATGGTTTTATGATAATATTGACTATAAAATGACCAAGAAATCATATTTTTTCTGGTAGTCATATCTGATGTAGATATAAAGAAACCGCTTACATCATAAAGAGGTGATTTCCTTCTGTGATGCAAGTGGTTTCATCATATCTAATATTTCTGTTGCAGTCTGCTTTCCAGGCAAATTACAAGGTTATCCTGAAATTGTCAGTCGGCTACAACTGCAAACCTCTTTTAACCCTCATCCACCCCCAGGCTCTCAATACAGCACATGCTGGTATTCATTCTTTCTGCTTCTTTTATTTAGGGAAAACATCAAGAAATGTTCCCACATTACTCTGGGTAGTGTCCTAGATTGGGGGTCCTATCACTCAAAACAAGAAGGTAACACAAGCACACAGATGCTCAAAAATCATCATCGAGATATCAGTTCTGAGCCACCACTCAAGTGTTACCTCAAATTGAGTCCCATCAGAAAAACAGACAGTATAAAAAGAACACAAGATTGATATTTGGCATGAAAACATTTAAGCGGGCCCTTGATTCAAAGCGAGAATTGAATCTGTCTCTTCTTTGCACGACTCTTCTATTTTGTTTAATCTAGATCCAGGTCTTGCCTTGAACACCACCAAAAGGTCACAAGGCCTTCCCGTAGCAAAGCAGATAGTAGCCTTGTATGAGTTCAATGCCATGGTGAGGGGTAACAGGTCTGATTCATGCCAAGCCAATGAACACTGGTTTCAGTCTGGTTGTTGCAATGAAACACCAGCTGCTCCCACAGACCCCAGCTGAACCTCATTGGCAGTCAGGGAGTAGAGATTAACACAGTGACCTGCAAAGACTGCTGGTAGTGCTGACACAGATACTCCCGGACAGCTGGGTAAATGACTAGAAAACGACTGGTATAGACAAGACACAGTTAAATTTGGAGAATTTGATTGGTTTTTACTGGGAGTATGGTTGCTGAAACCACATCCTGAAGTAAAATATGATTTACTTTGTCTAGGAAAAGCCAGCCACTTTGCCTAATGTGAACTGTGACAAGAAAAAACATAATTAGAAACATCCACACCAAATTGACATTTTACCATAACTTTTTTTTAGATCTAATCATTTAAGAAGCAGCAAAATAACACAATCTTTTGGAGTTTATGCAGGAAAAACACACAGAACCATAAACATTATTAATCCTACAAACTAGTTAGTCTGTCATTACATTTGTTTACACATCCCTTGCCATTGCCATTGCCAACTATGTAGGTGACAGACAAAAGCAAATCGGCTAGTTTTACTTGACGTCCAATAGACATCATCATCTCTGTTCAAGTATTTCGTCCTTGAGAGCTGTTTGTATCAAGTTAAAAGCTCCACTCTGTTCTCCTCAGTAAAGTGGACAGCTTCCAGCAGAACAAACTGTGTGACCTGCAGTCAGCAGCATGGTTTTGGCTCACTGCTCTGTGTGCATGTGTATGTGTGTGTGAAAGAGTGTGTGTTTGACAAGCCAGCACTCTCGCTCAAATGTTTACTGTGTACAAATCCATCTTTCAACCACAATCATACACCAACATTGATGCAGCTTAGGGGTGTACCATATGATATCGTCCGCAAAAATGCCAGTATAATTTTTTATGCAATAGAAAAGTATAAGCTGGATATATTAATGATCTGGCAATGTAGTCATGTACGAAGACACACTTATATAAGAGTGACACAAGCTAAATGTCTGAGAACCACAGCAGTGTGTCAACCTCAGGTTATGATTTACTAACTAAAAAAGCAGCTGTTTTAATCGCATGGAAGTTTTCACCATTTCTCCCAGAGAGCAGCTGAGATGAGCAGATCACATGAGGCTGCACAGTGCTGAATAACAGAGAAATGATTATGGTGCGATGCAGAACTCCATCTAAAGTCCAACTAAAAAATAACACTAACACAGAAGTGCGTCATAGAAATCTAAATAAGTCACTTTCCACTGCAGATTTCTTTTATTCAGACAGCTCACGCTGTGTATCAGCTGTGTCCCTCTCGCTCTGTGCTGTCACGCTTCCCCCAAAATAAAGTCAGAATGCAGTATGCTCCTAAAATACGTCCGACGTGGAAAGAGAAATCATTTGATTAATCAAGGATTGTGCAATTTAGCAGAATTGCAGTAACTACATTTCTTGAATCTATGTAAAATCCGTTCCCTGACTACTGGAGAAAGATGCTCTCTCTGATTAACCAGGTTATTGAACTGCAGGTAAGGGCTGTCTGATTATTACTTTGTTACTGATAATTATCAACTAAACAACGCTCTTTACAATTTTTTTGCCCCATATTGTCATAAATACCACTACCACAAATCTTCTTGAAATATTGCAATATATTTTTATATATTATATTTATAACTATATTGCCCTCCCCTACATGCACCTACATACACACCTTCTTTGTCATCATGGCGAATGATGGCATCCTGTATGGCATCATTGATGCTGAAGCGGACATGGTGTTTCTTGCGATGGGTAGACGGGACTCGAATCTTGATTCCACCTTGTTGACGCTGAAGGGTCTTTTCTCTTTCATAGTATGCTCTTATTTGGTCACAGCGCATCCTTCTGACCAGACGCTGGCGCTGGCCAATGGGGAGAGACTCCAGCAGACACTGGTCTATCTCCATGTTCTGACGAAAGACATTACATAGCTGGAAACAACCTAGTAAGAAAGACAATGACAATGATGTTAAGTATTTAAAACTTACATAGCTATATACAAATAAATAATCTAACCGCTGCCAGATCCAGTGGAAAACAGGGGTAAGGCACACTAATGCTTATTCACCTCCTAGCACAACTGTGCATCAACATCTCTGTTACTCTTTTGTGTGCATGCTTGTAAGGATGCATGTCTTTGCCTGCACTACCTCCATGTGTGGGAAAATATTTAGCTAATTTACTGTAAGTGATATTTGCTGTTTTTGTCTAACCCTGGGGTGAGTTGAGTGAAGCACAACAGCATTTTGTGTGTTGTCTCTGGTCCCAACAGTCTGCAGCAACTCTTCTGATGCTGCCAAATCTCTCTACATCTCAGTGGAACTTAGCTAAATAGATCTCATCACAAAGCAGCTGCTAAATCCACTGAGGTCTACATGGACAATGAAGGATGTACAATGCTTGTGCAGTAGGTGTGCTCAGAATTACTTTCACTAAGAATGACATACACTTATATGGGATTTAAGTATTTGTGTCTAGGGTGGATGTGAATATGTTTGCAGAAATAGTGTGTGATGTGTTCTCTGAGTCACCAGCTTATCACATGTTGTTTGTAAATATCATGCATTCTTTTATTAAACCAAACTTTGCTGCTCCTCTGTTGCTCTTGTTCTTGTGTTTTAATTTTCATCCTCTTTTGCAGCATGTTTGACTCTTCAGCCTCCACCAATCTGCTTGAACATGGCTCTCTTTGTCTCTGTGTTTCACCTCTCTCCCTCTCAGTTACAGGGATTGAGCACACATTGTGTATTCACTAAGTGAAAATAACTGTTAGTAGGACACCGTCTTCCACAGTCCTCAGCCTAACGGACATGAGTAGACTGTTGCTCTTGTGTCCACTTTATATATTGCACTGCTGACTTTGTTCTGCAGCAGCTGGTGTGCTTGGACAAGATCTTTATCAGGTTCAAATAGGAATTCATGCAAACAAACTAAGGTAGTGTGACTCTGAATTCTTTTTCTATTTAATTATGCAGTATATCTAAATATTAATTCAAACACCTGCCCCCTCCACCCTTATTTCTCACACATACACACACACCTCGTCCACAATACACCAGTGCCATCTGCTCTACTGAGACATGTAAAAAGGGTCTTTTGTGTTCAGGTTCCAGACAAGGAGGGGACATTATTTTACTGTTCAAGCCAGGTGTCTGCTTCATATTGTTTTATTTTAGGAAGCTGGCTCGAGAGTAAGCAGACACACACATAACAACGCACTCAACAGAACTGCTTTTCCAATACCACTCTAGTGCTTCTCTCCACAGTTCAGCCCCTTGTTACTGTCTTCTTTTTTTCTTCTGCACTCACATATTTCTTCTCCCCACCTTCCCCTCTCCGCTGCCCTTTTTGATTAGTAACTTACATTAGTGTATGGTCAATCTGTGTCAAATTTCGTGTGGACATCCATGTACCCATGAAAATGATTTGCTGCTTTCCTAACAACATGCCCTGGGTCACCAACGACATCAAAGCCTTCCTGAATGAGAAAGATCAGTCAGTCTCTGTGTAAGCAGCGTGGTGTGTGGTCATATGACGGTGGCAATTTATTTATTGCATTGATAGTTTCAGCAACATTTTTTTTCAAAAAGTGAATAGCAGCATAGGGACTTTTTAGCCAGACTTGAACTACTTTATGTGAACTGAGTCAGAATGAAGAATGTGACAGTTGCCAAAATGAAGCGTGAATGAGCCAAAACGACCAATCCTTATTCCTGTTGCTTGTCCCAATAAACTTCTTTTGCTTTAATTTTGTTTAACTTAAAAAACGAATAAAATTTCCCTACATCAAAAAACAAGAAAGAACTGTTCTCACAGCACCATCACAAGTCTATACACCGGTCATACACCGGTCAGCCACAACACATGATTTTATTGTTTTGGCTTATTTGTGTGTACTGTGGTTTTAGCCATATTATGATTTGAATTATATTCAGTCATGTGGACATTGGACTGTACTGCAAGACAGCCAACATGCCAGAAGCCCATCCAATCACTTGGGTGCAGAAATGCTGGTTGTTAAGGTGAATAATTGGGCAGGGGGACCCAGTCAGACAACTAGTCAGGCCCCAATTCTAAATTCAGCTGGGCGTGCTGAATCGGGTCTAAATTCAGGTCAAGTCCGTACAGTGTCTGCCCAGCTTTATTGATTGAATGTGGAATATTCCATGTAGGCTCCAGCAACAACACTGACAGCACTGCAGGAGATTGTCATTTAGAAAATAGCACACACATGCACAGAGACATGCTGCAAACTGCAGATGCTTAGAACGTGTTTGCTATAGACAGAGATTTGGGGGTGAGACAGAATCACCATCAGCTTACATCACCTCTGTCATAGAATTCATGAATTTGCCTTCCTTTGTCTTCCCTGCCAATACTTCTCAAATGCAAGTATCACTCTCTCTTATTCCTGCCTGAGTCTGCTCATCACTCTTTGCACCACTTGGCTGCATGTCACTCATGCCGTCCTCATCCCTTTCCATTTCCCAAAGATGCCATTCCCAACCTCTCTCCAACGCTCGTCTAAATCACCCTCAGTTTCTCCCCATCTGTCCTCTCTCTGAAATTACTTCCTCTCTCTGTCAGCCTGTCGATGTGTTACGAATATGCCAGACACTGATAGGATTTGCATCTTTGTGGCTCCATTTCATCTTTCCTTCCCTCTGTCGCTACCTGCCGCATTCACAGGTCAACTTAACACATCTACAGCAGCTCTCTGCAGCAACCTCGCACACCCACTTACTGCATGCACACACACATACACGGAGGGACACAAATGCCCCTTAGAAGTTCAGATTGTGCTGCTGTATCAGCAGCGGGTGACCAGAATTCTTAAGCATGTAAAGCAAAGAACCACAGAGCTTATAACACCTTGCACATAAAGCAAATGCCACTACCACAGGCAGACACCCATGGTTGACATACACAAATACACTTGCATGCACAGATAAAGAGGTGCTGAATAGCTACTTACAGCATTTGATGAAATGGTAGTGAGACATTTTCTGAGTAAGTCAGACAGTTTGCCAATCAGACAGAAAGGCTGACAGGCAGGAAGAAAGATAGGCCGGGAGTCAGTAAGTCAGGCAGGCGGACAGTAGGCATCTACAGGTTCCAGCAAAACTAATACAGAGCCTGTAATTCTGCAGAGTGCATTATTAATCTAGATCCTTTCATGCTTTCCAAACTCTGTGCCCCTGTCTGCATTATTCACCAACAGCAGCAGCAGCTCCGGTTGCAGCCCATGCCGCATCTACATGCACCCAGGCTCGCACACCCACACAGACACACACAAACACTCTCTCCGTCCACCCGTCAGCAAAGGGAGCTGCGGCTGCGTCTAGCTCTCCTCTCCTACAGCCAGATAACCGCTGCACGACGTCTTCCCAGCCATGACCAACGCACGTGCTCCCCTTGCGTCACTGACTGACAACCGGCTCAGCCCACCTCCTACTCAACACACCCCCAATGACGCAATGCTCTTTACCTCCTTACACACCCCCCTTACAGTCTCACTTCTCCCACACATACGCAATGACTCATACAGATGCACACCTCTTTTGGCTATCCTCTACCTTGACAACTAAGAGGATAAAAAGGAAGGGGGTAAGATTAATTGTGCTTCCCTGTCCACAAAGACAGAGATAAAGCAAGCAACAGAGGTTACTGAAAAAAGGTGAGAGATAGGAAAGGAAAGTGGAGGAAATGCAGATACAGAAGGGGGAGCAAGAGAAAGAAAGCAAGAGAGAGAGCAAGAGAGAGAGTAGGAGCATTACACTGAATAGAGGAACGTTTAAAGAGAGAGAGAGACACTACTGCAGTGCGGCTTTTGGTGCTGTGACAGGTTAAGTGCTTATCAATGGTCCTACACCAGCCAAAAACACACATAGGTATAGTTTAGTAAAATGGGTTTGAGACTAGTATATTAACATACAGTAATCGTTTTATCATGCTCAAACACAAAGTGGCACAAACATACACATGTGCATCTGCTTGCCGTGCCAGTGTTTCTGCAGCGCGATCTCTATGACTTTGTGCTTTAAGGTTGATTTAAGAGAATACTGAAGTTTTGCAATAAATACAGCATTTTGACGAGAAGTGAGACAAGGTGAGGCTGAATGAAGAGAATGTGAGAAAGAGTTGGGAAGCAGGGGAAAAAACACACTATAAAAAAATACTTTAAAAAAGATTGTGAGATAATGAATACTGCAGGCACACACACACATACATACACACAAAAATGAAAAAGTTTAACAAGGTGTGCAATGTGTGACTGAAGCAGCATTGTGACACACATTTTGGAAATCTGTGCCACAGTGTGTTCACATCTGCAGGCTGTACACCATGCTACACTGTCTGTGGGAGATTCAGATCTATTATCTCCTATTGCTGTCATATAAAGGCATGTGGAGGTGGGATAAAAGAATGAGAAAAGCAGGTGAGGTTTGTTTCGTGACGGCAGTGAACTGAGAAGAGCTTGAAATGGAACAAGAGGAAGACAGAGACTAGGAGATGGATGTGTGTGAAACTGGATGCTCGAGTAAATCCTGTCACAGGAAATCAGGTCACAGAAGCAACTCTGTGCATCTTCTGCAAAATAGAACAGCGTCTCTAATATCAACCTGAGTAAGTGCATGAGTTGCATGAGCATATGTTTCATGCCCATGTTCAAGTGGTTGCAGGTTCAGTAAAGTCAGTCTAATTGTTAACCACCACGCAGCCTGTACATGCACACACATTCACACCTCTGCTGCCCTCAGTAGCTGGGTAGTGTAGTATTTTTAGTCAAGGATAACACAATGACTACCTTATTAACACATCACCCGTGACACACACACACCTCACAGCAGCAGATGAGACAAGAAAATGTCATGCTTTTCCATCCAAATGTGAAGAGTTACTGGCTGTGCCTGCAGCGATAGACACGTATGTGCTGTACGGGTGAGTGGTGACATGCGGGAAGGTAACACAAGGTCTTAATATAAGACATTTTGCTGGAAGGCAAGTCATCTCATTACTGGTGTAACAACAACAGGATAATGGGTTGAAGTCACATTTTAATCATTTCTATGGCTCTACAACTACAGCTAGGTCAAAACCTGAGTATTGAGGTACACAGAGAAGAGAGAAGAGAAAAAGAGATTTATTACTTATGACACATATTTAAATGTCCCTTTTAAAAGACAGAGAGGCTTTCAACAAGGAGATATTGAACAGACATAGTTTCTACACTAGCTGTGTAGAGACTGTGTCTTTGTGCAGAGCACAGCAATGTGCTGTAGGAGATGACAATGTCATTCTCTTAGACACAGTTGATAATCTGCCATTATCACCCCCGGGTGTCAATCAATACAGTGTTACTGCCATGATTTCTGTGGCCACCACCTCAGAGTGTGTGTTTAATTGATACTAATAATGCTTATGCTTAAAGTTACTTACTTGCAGATAAAGACCTTTCGTACTGGCTGGCACGTGTCCATCTGCATCCACAAATTATAAAGCCTTTGGCGCAACAACATGCAGTGCAGTTATCAGAAACAAGAAAACCTCAACCCCTAACAGGCGACTTGACTGGGACTGCACAATTTAGTGAAAAAGTCATATTGCGATTATTGTTGACAATATTGCGATTGCTGATATACTGTAATGAAGCTGGCTTGGTGAAATAGACATATTGTTGTGCCCTTTAAATTAACATACTGAGTAAGTATATTGTAGAACAATATGTTACATGGTATATGGTTTCCACAATACAGTGTTGGTTGTTAAGCTGAAATGACAAAGTTTTATATGATTTTATTGTTATATTGCAAGCATTTATGTTTGAATTAACTGCTACGGATGAACTATATAATATATAATGAATTAAACTCATCCTTCTATAAGTATATGATAACACACAAACACAGTGTAAACATCTGTTCTGCCTTATAGTACCTCTGACACATGATTGTTGTATTGGAAGATTATATGTTGTAGTATGTAATAACTAGGTTTAGTGAGCAGTCATGCTGTAACAAGGCTGTTGACAGGACGTGCAGTCTACACAGTGAGTTAGACACTGGTGGATATTTGTTAGCCACTCAGAGAAAGAGACATAAAACTGTGCAAAAAATAAATATTCATGACAAAATAAACCCAAAACACAAGTCTAAAAAACTGAACAAATATTCTTTGCAACCAGCTGTTGTTATATATGTAACAATAATCAAGAACGAAGAAATAAGTCAAGTTGCTACTTAATAGAACCTTTGGGATAACAAAGATTAGTGTTGCTTTCGTTATTGTTTTTAGATAGTGCTCAAGTTTCCAAGCACTGCGCACTGTAATTATTTGTTTTAACATTAGGCTGCTTTGTTTACTCATATAAATTGGTCTTACTTCACTTGCGATTTTCTTCTGCATATGTATGTTTTGATAGCAAAGCACAGCAAAATAAAAAAAAAAAAAACAATATGAGAATTCATAAATAAATAGAATGCACAGTAGTCTATCCACTACTTTCTATAAAATCTATCCAATGGAGTACAATCCAGCAGACTCATAGGAAAGGATTCAATAGGTCAGAAGGCAACATGCACAAATATGCCTGTGTGCAAGCTTCAAACATGAACACATACTCAAATACAGACTTGAAAAGTAAGAAGCTATAAAAACACATCCACAAAGAGAACATTTAGGGGTAATAATACCATTATAGGTTGTAAACAGTATGAAGAAATTCCCTTGGATGTTTGCCAGGGATTTTTGTTGAAATTAATTAATTGATGAATAAAAAAACTGCTACAGACATAGTTTTTCTGTCCACATTTATTTGCATGCGTGAAATCTGCTGTACTATCAGCATCACTCTTTGGACTGGATTATATTGTAATCCAACCATTTTTCCTCCAAATCAGCAGCACAGTCCAGGTTTAAACTGAAGAGCAGGCATTACAATCTAATGTTCATAATACTAGTTAATAGCCTAGCAGTGATACTGATCAAATCCAAGGTGAATCATTACTGCAAGCAGAGGATTTAAATACTCTCTACATGGTGCCGCAAAGCATTGAGGCTCCACGCAATCAGCTCAGCAGTTAAACTGCTCAGTCACTGGGTCTATGATTTGCCAAGTATCTATCTTATTTATGCAAAGTTATTGTATGTCTGCCTTTTTTTATTCAATATTTAGGAATGTTGGCTTGTTTTGTTAAATTACCAAAATAACCTATTGAAAGAGATGCTTGTATTCAAGGCAAGGTGTAGAAAAATGTGCAATTAGTTATTACCAATGTTGTATGTACTGTACTGGGAAAAAATCATCCCCTAAAGGTTTTGGCTGCTTGTGTGACAAAATATATGTAAATTAAATCTTTACAATATGAATATAATCGATATTCCTTCTTTCTGAAGGAATGCATAATCTAAATAATATAAATATTTATTTATTCAAAGGGATAGTCATCTAGCAGGTGTAACAAGGCAGGCAATCTGTTTTGGAGCTGCCTCCTCATCATGTGCCTGGTCTATTAGTCATTTAGCTATAGCTGTGTCATACATGCGTTCACTCTGAGCAAAAACAAACACTTGAATTCCCACTAAGTGGTTTATAAAGATTCCCTATTAGGAAAAAAAACAGAGGTACTAGAAGAAAATGAAGACCTGTTGATCATAATTCAACCTACCAGCTATCAGAAAAAGGATATGATACTAACTGAAACTGCTCTGATGGCAGAATGATGTGTATGTGTATACTACGCAATTACTGATTTATTAATTATTGCTAAATTCTGCCATAAACAGACTGATATCTGCAGCACCCACATAAACCTGAAATTCCGTGATTTCACAGTTCACAGCGTCATCAGCTGGAGGAAAGACAAGAGTGGGGGACGGACAAAGAGGAAACATCTGTAGCATCATCATCTGGTACAGTTCATTATCACAGATGGCCCAGGGGAAAAAGAAAAGGACAAGATGGAATCACAAGAGAGGTTAAATAAAACTGTCAGTGAAGAATCTGACAGACAAATTGATTAAATTAAAGACAGTAAGGGGCTGTAATAATCAGTAACCCATGAGCCAATTCCTCCCCTCCTCCACATTTTTGAGTTCAGTGCCTCAATTTCTGCCTATAATTATGTATCTGCTTCTCTCCTATCCACTCTAAAATCTCTTAGACTGAAAGTGAGTCTATCTCTCTGCCTTTGTCCAGCCTCAACTCTACTTTCCAGTTCCAAGCAGCTGGTACAAAAGACAACACAGGAACATAAAGGACGCCTGCAAGATTAAGTGGGGAACAATCAATAACAGACAAACAAAAGAACAGCACAGCGCAGCGTCCTACTCTTACAATAGTCTGTTCCTGGTTGAATAAGAGTAAAAACCATGACCATTGTCTTATAAACACTTGATTCCCATGTGACTTTTTTTGCTAAAACCCACATTACCATCCTGCTTTTGTTATCATGATATAAGGGCTGTGTCTCTGGCAATACTATATGTATTATGATACGAGCATTATGATTAAATACACTATGATATATTGCAATACTGTAAGCAAGGCAATATATTTTTTTAAAATCAAATTTTAGGAACACTATCACAGTGTAACAAAAATCTCTATATCTATAAATTGTGAGTAAAACAAACTCACAACATACACAACACTGCCATCTAGTGCCCTGGGGTTTATCATGTAAATTATTCACTTAAATCTACACAGCCTTTTTGATAAGTGATACACTTTTACACATCAGGATTCTCTTTCAAAATTGTCATGCTTGCAGCTAGACTTACTGAAGTTGTGAGAACACTGTAAACAAAGATCTTTCTGTTTTATTCTTATTACCATAATTTGTAAGTTTTGTCATCTGGCGTTATGGGTCATTAAACCTATAGATCTCAAGGCAAACACAGTAAATATTGAGACAATCACAGTTCCATTGACAACAGTTAGATTTATGTACAAGACTAGAAAGAATGTGTGCTTCTTCATAATATAATGTTGCATGACAGCACGATGACTACACTGATGTTGAAAAGAGTGGTCACAAAGCTTTCTTCAATCATTTATATAAACATAAATATATTTTGCCAAAAATCTTAGCTGTAAGTTGGCATTTTAGACTGAATATGTGGAAATAACTGACCCAGCATAAAAGTTATGCTAATTATTTTGCTGCAATAAAAACATTTATAGGTTAAAAAAGTTGCCTTACAGAGAATATGCACTGGGTAAACAATTGTCCAGTTTCCCAACGTGCTAAATAACCTAATGTCCTCAAAATTGTTCCAAAGAAACAGGATCTGGCCTGGCTTCCAGTGAAATTGCAGGATAACCATTCCCACCATTCAAATCCGACTGCCAAAAAGGTCAGGTGATTAATTTGGACAATTCAGTGGTCAAAATAAAAGTAAACTTCCCAGTCACAGAAGATCTTCTGAAGCTTATGTGAAAGAGCCATCAGATAAACACAGAAAATATATTCAACAGAAAGCAGAAATCAAACATAGTGACACATAGTGAGGAAGGGGGAGCTTAACCATGCATGAGAACTGTTGAGTTTAGAGTCTTAGGCATGGGTCGGTTTCTGCTTTTAAGGTGTACCGAGGATTGAAAAAGTTACAACTTCAAAACTACAAAAATTCTACATAATACCGTTCCTGCTGTATTAGCTATTTTATAAGAGTGGTCATATAAAAGCGCTGTCTCCTTTCTGCCCCTCCTGCTGGTGCAAGCAGTCAGCTCTGTATGATAACCACAGAAGGCCAACACTCCAACCTTTCCCCCTTGGCACTCATACTCTCTTAAACTGCGCCCGATACCACTTTACGGCAGAGCAATAATCTTGTGTTGGGTGTGAGGGTAGGCGAAGGTCGAGAAATGTCTGCGGTGTGGAGATATTTTGAAATAAGTGTTAACATAACACACAGTACAACAAGTTTACTAATGCCAGCAGCAGCAAGAGCAACCACCACTGCATCAAACACTGGAGAAGCAAGAGAAATGTTCAGAGACAACCTGCAGGGTGTTCAAATAACAGAAGCTCTTGCTCAGTATATTGCTGCGCTGTTGGAATAACTGGATTCTGCCACCTTCTCAGTGTGCTGGAGAGCAGATATTTCATTCCCAGTCATGATCACATCGGTGACACTGTCTTATCAAAGGTACATGACTTCATGAAAAAACATTCACAGCCTTGGAGTTACTGCAGTTTTACCACTGATATTTGGACCAGCGGTGTCTCCCCGCTGTCTCTCATCAGTTTAACAGTACTGTGGGTGCTTCATTTGTGGGTACTCGGAGACAAGGCCAAAAACAAGACACAAGCCATGGATGATGCTAAGCTGCCTAGCCTGCATCATCCACACTCTTCACTCACACCCTTCAGCAGACTGTTAATGAGGGTCTGCTGGCGCAGAGAATGTGTGACTGATGCGTAACAGTTGGTAAATACTGTTTGGACATTCAAAACATTCTGTCTTAGCCTACTCCCACCTGGAAGACATTCATCAATTGAACTAATGTGAGCAATAATCTGCGGTTGTGTATTTTATTTTTTCACAGTAAGAAAGTAAACAAAATCTAATTACAGTGTTCAAAGTTATTGTTACTTTTTAATTGCAGTTTTTCTAATAAAAATTGCTGTAATTGCAAAATTATTAAGTACTAGTATAAGTACCTGGTATCAGCATGCTCTCAAGTATAAGTACAGGGAAAGTCAGGGAATAAGTGGTATTGTGACATCCCTAGTGTGTGTGTGTGTAAAGTAAACACACACATGTTGGCACTTATTTGCACTCTGTTGTGTAGCCCACATGCGCCAAAGAAGTACATGAAGTAAATAGTTACTGGTGTAAATAGTTTTACCATTCTATAACCTCTCATAAGTCACTCCTAGATGATAAAACCTCTCACACAGCTTGCATATGTGGGCCTGTGTTTGCGTGCATGTTTGTGTATAAGTCCAGTCACCATTTCTGACCACAATCCAACCAGCTGATACCACAAGCAGGAACGACTGACTGCACACACATACATGAGCTGACTTCAGCATGGCGTAAACACAACTCATGTCACTAAGCAACCTCCTTGAAATGCCACCTCCTCCCTAGCAGTCACGCACAGTGAACAAGAGTGGCACAGAAGGAACTGAAAGATTATAACAATAAATAGGCGCACATTGCAGAATGGCTCACAGCTGATTTCAGACTACTTATAACACTGAAAACAAACACTATGTGGAGCTGTGTTTGGCAGTACTGTTCTCAGAGTAGAGAGAGAGAGAGACTTTCACTACTGACCCACTTGTTCCCCCAACCATGCCATCCAAAAAGCTTGGAATGATTCTCTCAGCTTCACTTTTAAGCATATTTAAGTGCCGGCAGCTCTGCTTTATATTACCTGTACTGGAGCTCTTTAACATTCAATTTCTAAATGCACAAAAAACCAACAGGTACATCCTGTACAAGGTCTTATTACATACATATAAAATGTGACCAATGCCTACCAAGTAGTGTTCCATACCAATGTATATACCATATGCAAGGGGTATATTTCTTCAGTTTCAAATTTAAGTCTGAAATAGCCTCAGGAGTACTCCTCCCCTCCCTCTTCATAATTGATAGCCTGAGCATACCATCAGTGCTGAAGCTGGACGGAGAGACCCCCTCTTACATATACCAGCAATAATATTTCTCCTGCTGTGTTTATAACTAAATATTCTGGCTTTGTTCCTGAACCCCCTGCTATTAGCGTACAGTACATCTAAATATTTCAAATTATGTGTTCTCAGTGCCTTTTTATTTACCCTCTGTGCTGTCTGACATGATTTCTAAATAAAAAAAACATTCTTGTTATAAACTAAGTAGCTCTCCACAAAATCAAATGTATATGTATCTCTTCGGTATTGTTGCTTAGTGTTAATGTATTCACAATCACAATGTAAGCCTTTCTGCAAAAGGCTGCGAGTTAAATAAATAAATATGTGTGTGAACATCACAACCTGTTTTGTGTTTGTGTGCAGTTTGCTTATTATGTACACTCCTAATAAAGAGATGATCAGTCGGTCTCTGGTTATGCAGCTCTGCATGTGGTCTATTAGGTTTAATTTTGTTTTACTGAAACACACACACAGATTAGTAGCATGAGTGATGATAGTTCATATCATAAATGTATGTGTTTTCCTTGAAGCCAAGCCAGACTCATTACATTATTTATTATATCTCAATTGCAATATTGTCCACAATTATTGTCAAATTACTTTTTCAAAAAATTGTACAACCCTACACTTTGCATATTCTCTAAAAATAAAAACAGAAAGCATGGTCCAAACATGTCTATCACACAAGGCCAGGACACTAGACCATGTGTAGGTCTGTGCATAATGAAATAATTCTTATAGCATAAATGAGATCCTCAACAACAACATGGGCTTAATAGTATCCCTTGAAAAGATGCGAGACTAACCATCATCCAGAATTCATTTCATCAACATGAGGCAAGCTGCATTTGATTAGTTATGCTGACAAACTAATAGTTCTACTATGATAATGGATTATGATCCAAATGTAGAATAAGTGTTAATCTTTTGATCCTGAATGTAATCGGTTTCCCCATTCAGGATGGTGGCCAAAGAGAAGACACACTGAGCTAAGGACACAGTTTGGTTTTGCTGTGACCTCTAACCCCTGGCTGTTTGTCCATCAGGGGTCAGTGAAGATTAGTCATTAATCATATAGCCATATGAATAGGAAAGCGTATGCCAATGAACTCATAGCAGGGTGGTGCACTCCAATGGAAGAAGACCACTCTTAAACTGGAAGGGCCGATGGTGGAAAAACAGCTGTTTTTGACAAGACCAACGGTTCCAGTGTTTAGCTACTGGTGTTAAAGTGCAGCTCTAAAGTTTGACGATGTATTCCCTTGAAATAATAATCGTTAAAATGAGTCAAGGATACACAACACAGTGAAGTCTTTTTTGCACAATCAGCTGTTCATTCAGAGTCAGAACACACACACACTATTCCACACTAAGCATATGATGATATATTTAGGTCATGACAACTGCACAGCATATCTGCCTTTCCTTTCATTCTCAGTGGCACACCAGGAGCACCACATGATATCACGCACGTTACATGTCCACATGCATGTACTCGCTCTACGTTCACCTCACATGCTGTCAAGACCTGAAGACAGTAATAAGATCAAATCTTGCACCTATTCTCACCATCACCATCAAACTCAGTGTTCACTCTAATGAGAAGGGAGGAACAGTGAATAAGAAGAACCTTACCAGTGAAAGCCGTCCACAACAATCGTGTACGATGGGAGAGAGAAATGTGTCTGCCTGACGAAAGCCCAACAAGAGTCGCCTCCCCGTGCTCCGCCACCAAATCAATTTCACACTCTCTCACCTCCCCGCCACTGTGATGTCACTCATTCATCCGTTTCTCTGTAGTCATGGCAACTCTGCCGCTTGGAGCTGTTCATTCTTCTACATCTGTCTTTCTCTCCCACTTTTCATGGCCCTCCCCCTCTCCAGACCCCAGTGAAACCAGCCCACTTACTCCATCTGAGGGGTACAGTTACACCCCAAGCCTCACCAGCATACAGCCCCCTCTTCTCCACTATCGCATTATGGAGCGGGTGAAAAAACACAAGTAGGAGGGAACACAACACAGAAAGAGGAGGTGCCTGGATTCACCTCATGTAGGGTCCACGCCCTGAAGAGTTTGTGGCCAAACAGACATACTTTTTTCAAGGCAACCCATAAAGACAGAAATGGCAGACAAAGAGAGTTGCCAGACAAAGGAGACACAACAGAGCCTGAATAGAAGTGCCTGGAAATCAGATTTTAGATGTGAGCCACAGATAAACACAATATGTAATGGAGCCTAAATGCGTAGCACATATGTGTTTGTCCATAACTCCCTAATACATACACATATGGCAAAACATTTAGCTCTGCAGTGTAGTGTGAGGTGATGATTAGTTAATGAACACCAACATCATTACTACAGTGCCCCTCTGCTAATAATCTCCTTGTTGACCTTGGAGTTGTGAGAGGAAAACATTGGCACTGAGAGACAAGTCAAACAAAGACACACACTTACTGTACACATATCATTTACCCTATTTCGCCTTTTCCTTTCAGATTTCTTCTCTAAGCAAGCCCACCTTTCCACAACTTCCAGGTTTAAGATGTTCATCACCGCCTTAAAAAATCTACTTCACCTTCATAGGTGATAGTTAGAAGAGGACAGCAGGAGTAAGAAAGCCACTGAAAGATATTCAACCACAAATACTAGGATGAACACAGTAAACACGGACGCAACACATCATCAAAACGCTGCTAATTCATCCCTGTGGAGACTATGTGGAGTGAAACAAAAGGCACAGATGTAGATAAACAGACAAAAATATTTAAGAAACTACCAAGTAAAGGAAAATAATAATAATAAATAGACCCCAAATAATAAGAAAAAGTGTGGCAGGTATCTACTTTCTGTTACATGACTTAATGCATCATTTGGTTTATAATTAGCTTTCTGTGCTTTGCTCCTGGAAAATGCCCCCATCTGTCTGTATCAGTCCCTTGAACAGCAATCTTAATCTCTCAGTTGCATTGATGTATTTTACTTGTAATTGAAGTGCCACTGTAAGAACTAAATACACACTGGATAGCCAAACTTCACCATATATGCTGTAAATACAGTGGACACTATGGATTAGCTTCCTTGGATATTTGCATTTTACATGTTAGAGCAAAAGCAAAATCACCCCACTGACACTGCTGCTCCCACTGACTATCAAGGTAGTTAGCTAGTTTGAGGATGACCTCTGAATCACACATTATTTATTTACCAATCTATTTATCTATTAATCGATTTATTTAGCTATCTTTAGCGTTTTCGTGCACACATATATTATCACTCTGCTCGGAATAACTGTTTGCCCGCCAGAGAGAAATAACGTTAGCGTTACAGCATTGTTAGCATTAACCACAACACATAACTTAACCATGCTAACCTTAAATTACAGCAAGCTAACCTAGCTAAGTTTCAATACACCTGCTTAGTAGCTTGACAACAAATAAAATATTGTAGAAAAGATACTTCTAATACATGAAACAGTTACAACCTTTCTGCCCTGCAGTTACCTTTAGGCTACATTTATCGTAAGAGCTAACGCTAGTAGCGTTGAACCGCTAGCTAACCGCTAGCACATAGCATCTAACTAGCATCCTAATAGAGTAGTCAGTATTAGCATAGTTGTTGTTTAGCAAAATCGTATAGGTCTTACCTCAGTGACAATCATAAGCTATCTTCGGTGTTGTGGTGTGTTTTCTTGGAGCTGTGCAGTACATAGTTATGGTAGCTACAACTAACTTTCTGTCTGTCACACTTTTAGATTCCCTTGCCGCTCACTGCTCTGAATTTCTGTTAATTACTGAGACATGACTGTGAAGGCGTAAGTAAAATATTTTAGTTTGCTTTATATTTGAATTGAAAAACAGAGCTACAGCCATAGTGCCTACTAGCTCACACATAAAGGCTTTTGCAGCACATGCGCAAAAAAAAAAGACAATGAAAAGCCTTTAGTGTTTTGTTTGTTTGTTTTGTTTGTTTGTTATTAAGTTGTCTAATTTGATCAATTTTGTCACTAAAAATAAGGGTTTAATGACCCTAAGAAGACATTTGCTAAATGCATGTACATTCTGAGTTATGTTTCCTTTTCTCACAGCTCTCTGCTAAACATGTACACAATAATAATTTACTTAATAGCGTTAATTGGTTACATAACTGGCCATATTAGACACCCACACAATTAACAGCAGTCTGTGAGTGTGTGTACTAGATACTCTATTGTCTCTCTGTGTCTATTAACACTACCCAGGTATGAAAAGACTCAATCTAGCATTGACTCAGACACTTTATTGCACTTATTTAGTTATCTGCTTCACAGTGTGTGACTGCTACCTATCTGTGTTATACTGAGGAATGTGTGTGGTCTAGCTGAGATCTGCTCTTCATGTAGTGGTACAAGGTCATTTGGCAAACGTAAGAAAGATGAATTGGAGGGGACGATGGAGACAAAGGTTGGAATAGAGGAGGGAGTTTAAGGAGATTCTGGGGTGAGGATATTAAATCCTGGAATTGAGGTCAATTAAGAGCAAGTAATTACCCAGAGGTTCAAATCATACAGACACATGTTGAATACACACACCAGGGGAGAGGCTGTAATCCAGATGTTGTTTTACCTAGATACCTCTCTGCTGAACGCTTACCTGCACTTACAGAATTGAGCAGAGAATATGACTAGTCTGACAGTTCATCCTTCATCACCCCCACACCTTCTCTTCCTCGTCACCACACAGTGTCCTTCAGTTTGATCCTTCTCCCTTTCCCTTCACAGTGTATGACTCGCACACTCTTATTGCCTAACTCATCCATAATCTGTTCTTGATTCTGTTTTTAGAAAACAGTGAACAAGGATCCATAGGAGATTAGCATGATAGTAAGTGGGAGTGTATGAGAGGAGGGCATTATGTTCTATTAAGTACTGACCTAATTTGATAAGATATGAAAGTGAAAAATGTGTGAAATCTGACAAACAAACATCACAGCCAGACAGTATCTTTCATCATGGCCTAAACTATCTGACAGCTCCTTGGATAGATCAAAGCATTGTTTTTAAAGGGAATACGTAACCAGTCCTGTTCAAATCATGAGCTTGTAATGTGCTGGTACTCAGTGCTGTAATATACATTGTCTAGCTGCAGGCAAAGGAACCTGCTAGGTGGACAGGTGGTGGTGTGCAAAGTGGAGGGTCCTGCTGCATGTGTGCGCATGTTTTTTATTTCCTCATGTGGCTGCATTCAGCTCAGATACTATTATTGTGAGGACCAGTCCTCACACTGAAAACCATTGGTTTTGGTTAGGGTTAAGATAAGAGCTAGGGTTACTGTAAGGAGCTGGGGAATGCATTATATCAATGAGTGTCCTAGTAAGTATAGTGACACATGACTCTGTGTGTATGTGGGTGTTATAATCAAGGGTTGAAGTGAACCTGTCCTCATACAGATTCATCCCCAGAAGGACGTCTGTCAGCTTCCCCAGTCACCCTTCTTCCTGTGTCACACAATCTAGTCATTTTAGATCCCACCCAACACAGATAAAGTACTTTCATAACATTTAAGTACTTTTAATATAAACCTTTTTATGTTAATGCACAAACATAAATTTAAACGCTGCCCTTGCTACCTAATTTTTATACCACTCCACATTGACATAAATTACACCTCAGTGTAAAAACAGGTGAGAAACAATACATGTTTAAACACATATGTACACCAATATAGCAGAAACAAGTCCTGGCAAGCCCAGACATCAATGTCCCTTACTGACACGTTGTCCAATGATAGCCCTGGAAGAGAAACAAAGTCTGCATGGCCCCCAGTCTTATGCCAGCAACAGCGAGCCTGCATTAGTATGAGGAAGTCTTCTATAGAAAGGAGAGGTTATGTGGGGAATCCTGTCTTCCAACAAAGACTATCATATACTATAGGGCTTGGCCAACCTTTGTGTGCACCTGTTTAGTGTTGACTCTGGGCAGACAGCTCTGCTTTGATGATATTGTTTCATCAGATGGGGCTAAATCTCTGACCAAAGGTTTGGATTTAATCTTAGCCTGCTGGAAGTGTTCCACTCCCAAATAACATGTTGTTTCTGCTGCCAGCAGTACTTCCCACCACCTGTCATTAGCTTTAGCTGCTGTTTGAGAGAGCCAACTGCCCATGATGATCAATTTTAACTGTCAAAAGACAGACTGGCAGACAGACAGACTGACAGACTGACAGATAGATAGATAGAATATAACCTATGTGGTCAAGCCATATTAAAAATATCAGTTGCGCGCTTCAGTCTACTCACATACATACTGCCTGTTGCAAAGTTTCAGGCCAATCTGACTGAAGACATAGTCATATATTATAATTAGCACCTACCTCGGTTCATTGGTGTGGATTACAATTTGCAGTAATATGATTAAAGGGTGAGATAAATCTATGGCTTCCCCAGATCAACAGTAACCCCCATAATCCCATCCCACTCCCATGTCTGTCTGCCTAGTCAGCTGTCTGCACTCTGACGTCAGGTACATGAAATGCATCTGTCTACTCAGTGTCTGTGTGTATGTATGTATGTATGTACTTTTTTTTGAAGGGGTTAATCAGGGGCTGTCTGTCAGAGGAGCTGCGAAGGAAATAGTGGAAGCGTAGTTACAAGTAAGTCCCTTCTAAGAATAGATCGGCTAGTAAACAGATCAAGGGTTTAACATAAAAATGTAGGCTGGACAGGCAGACAGGAGGCCACAGCTAAAGTTGTTAGCTAACGGGAGTTGCTTTGCAGTGTGAATTGACTGATCTGGCCGCAGATGGAAAATCTAGGGAAACAGGTGTTGGCTATGTCTTTCATGACCACAGAGTACTTTGTCGGCCCTGTGAGCAAGTATTCCCTTCTCTAATCATGCATAAAAGCATTAAATCTTCCCAAAGCCACAGGGCTTCTGCATAACTACACATACGGTGGGCTGCTTTACATGAGTGAAGCCGTGGGTGGGCTGTATGTTCCTGAACACCTTTGGAGCCCTGGCAGCAGCGGATCCATTAAAAGCTTCGTTTTTGCACAGTCTCTGCCCAGTCCCTCTCTCATCCTACTCTTCGTCATCAAAGCTCATAAATCAACTCATAATTACCAGGGAGGGTGGTGACTAAATCTTGAGACCATGTGGCTGAACAGCTGACCACAGCAGAGGGATCTGGGCCTGACAATGACCAACTGATTACACATTTTAGACATTACATTAGCTTCTTGCCATCTACACCCAAAGACCAGCTCAGCACTTACAGCCATAACCCAAAAAAGAGAAGCACGCTGTAAAGATGGCATAGTGAAAGTGTGTGGTGGAGATAATCTTTAGAGTTTAAAGCAACGCATTATATCTTCCTGCAACGCTGGCAATTACACAGGCTCACAATCTGGCTGAGCAGGAGGACAGATGGGTATAGCACACACACACACACACACACACACACACACACACACACACACACACTTTGTTGAAAAGGGGCTATGACTGAAATGGCAGATTATCTGATTGTACATCAGTTTACCATGATT
>OMLM01007664.1:0-41092 GCA_900302695.1 Helostoma temminkii | reverse complement strand
CACACACACACACACACAGGTGTGGAGCCATCTGAATGAACCCATGTGTGAGCTCATGTGAAACAAAAACAGAGTTTTGTTCTTGCCCGTTGCTCAGCTATGTTCTGTCACACTGAGTAAACTATACTTTTGTTTTTGTCTCTTATACCCTCCATTGCATTTTCTGTCCCCACATTTCTTGCTTTTCTATCCTCTACCTCAGTGACACACAGGCACACTCACACAACCACACAGCATTTGCTTGAAAGTTGCCCCAGGTCTTCTGAAACTGGGACGATTCCCAACTGATATCCAGTACCCCAAAGGATTTTTGGAGAGGTGTGTGTTTGTGTGTGCAGTGAACAAACCAACAAACCTGTTTTCTGAATTGCCAGCCGGCACACACATAACACACTCGGGTATCAGGGCAAAGAACAGCATGCGAGAAAGGAAATAAAATGAAGACCAGTCTACAGGCAGTAAACAAAGACAATACAATTTGAACAAAACAACAATAGTCTTTTATGTGGAAAATATATCAACCTGAATGTATAAAGACAGAACCAGACATTAGCCTCTTTGTGAGATATATGTTCACTTCTAAAAACAAATCTACTCAAAGGGTAAAGCAATGGAAATTGTGCCAATAGGCCTAATGTGACCAATACCCAGAGAAATGCACACACTACAGTAAATAACAGAGACAACACAGACAAACAAGACACAAGTGGCACCATACCTCACTGTAATATTTTTCCCAGCTAGGAAAATAAAATCCAGAGATGGTGTGGTTTCAGCTGCAAAGATCAGAAATACTCAAATAGAGCACAAGTGAGAAAACAACTCCCAACTCTCTCTACATCTACACCCATAGGCTAAAATCATTCACTTACATCCCTTCAGAGAGAGAGAGAGAGAGAGCAAAAGAGAGAGAGGAGAGTGCACCAATTTGGATGAATGAAGGGGGTGTACAGAAAAGGTAGAGAGAGCATGAGTCAGTGAGAGGGAAAGGAGAGAGAGATGGAGAGATTTAGGAGTTTGACGGTGAGCGAGGGTGTGTTTGTGTGTGAGAGAGATAGAAAGAGAGTGAGATGGGAGTTTAAATCTCTAATTACAACTGCTTATCACAAACCCATAAGCAGCTGGTGGGAATGATTGACATGCACACACTCTGTTGGGCCTGTTTGTGTGTGTGTGCAAAACTGTGTATGTGTGTGCGTGCAGTATATTGGTGTTAGGGGGAGGAGTACCAAACACTCAAACAATGGACTGAAAGGGAAACCAAAGAGTTAAAAAGTGAAGGACAAAAAAGCAGCATACAGCAGATGTGCTAAGCACAAAGACATCTCCTGCTTTCTCCCCCACTTTCTCTCATCCCCTTAGCTCCTTCCCTAACCCCACTTTTTCTCGTCTCTGACTGCTCTTTTCATCTATTCCTCATCAGCATCAAAGACGCGTGGATGCAGAAAGAGACATAGACACAAACAGAGGGAGTTGAATAATGTTAGTTCATATCTGTCTTCATTTTTGTGACCAAATTTTTATTGCTGTTGCTAACAATATATTGCCTGTTCTGTTATTGTGGCTGCCACAGCTCCATCTTGGAGCCATAAAGCAGAGTATAGAGTGGGAGTCAGGAGATAGAGAGAGAGAAGAGGGTGCAGAGTTGTGGCAAACCAAAATCCTTCTCTCCTCCCATCCATTTGACATTTTTCCTCTCCTCTGTGAAAGAATGATGTGAGTTAGAAAATCAAGATAAGCTTGAAAAGACACAACTTTTAAATCTCCTTGTATGCGGATTGCGTGGCTGGTGTTTCATCACTGTTTGGTTTCGTGCAGAGGCAGAATCTCCTTGTGTGAACTACAGATCAGTGTTTATTCCAGCAGATCTCATGTAGCCAGAGGAGAAAACATAGAGCCCATCAAACATGCAGCTTCAAATAAGAAACCTTTCATTCTACTGGGTCATTCACGTTTTTCACACCCCAAACAATTAGTGTCTCCTCAAGCCGAATCAATTAAAATTCTACAACATGCTAAGCACGGAACATGTTGGATAGAGGTTAGAGTAACGGGCGGCACAATCCAGTTTGTTGATAAACCAAATCCTCATTTAAATGAGAAATGCTGCCAGATCAGCTGGAGTGCTCTGGATCAGCCTGATTACTTTAGGCTGATTGCAGCAGATCAAAGTAATCCCCAAATACTGGAGAAGTATGTACACAAAATGACAGCGTAGTGCACTGATGCAGTGAGGCGATGTGAGTGATGTACATTTTGTTAGTTAGAGGTGCATGTATGCAAATGTACAACGTAAGTGTCTATTGGTATGCACAAGCCTGTTTGTGGTGGTTTGCTGCGGAATCAGAGCATGTGTGGTTTTATAATATTGTTATTCTTAAACATTATGATTTGATTAAAAATACATATCCACATATTGAATCAGCTGTAGCCCATAAACATTACATGTTGCAGCTGAGAATGTGTGAGTAGAGAGGTCTAAATCTAAGTAACTGGAGCTAATAGTAATGAATACTTGGCTCAATGGGGTTGCATCTGACATAAACATTGTAATACAGACTCTGTAAACAATCAAATATGTTCTGTAATAATACATAATATGAAATCTACTACCATCAAATCTGAAAACAATTAAAAACCCTTTAAAGACAAGTGATAACCATAAATCTTTCCATAGTTGTTTCTGCTGTTATTGTATGTGTAATATACAGTACGTCTGTCTGCTTTTTTGTTCCTGATAATACGTCTCTGTGTACATGTGAGTGTGTGAACTATACACAGTGCCAGCATGTGTACACAGCAGGTCTCATTTCCTCATTCTCCGGTCAGATGCTGGTTTCTCTTTTGAGAGCCGAGCCCACAATGACATCAGCTTCCGCCAACAAGCCAGCCATCACTATGGCACCACACAAAGACATTTGTGGCTAAGAGGGAGGGGGAGCATCATGCTTGACACATTTATAGTAGAGGTCTGTGCTCCTTCTCCCCTCTTCTTATATCCTCCTCCTTCTGTTTCTCAATTGGTGTTTGTACAGCCGCCTGATCTGTTTACCATCTCATCAAAGAGCTTCTCTGACTTCCATGGTGTTACTATCCTGGGTCTCGCCCACTCTCCCTATGTGTTTTAATCTCTCTCCTCTTATGCTCGCTCTTCCACTAGTGCTCTTCATTTAGTCAATTTGAAATCTCTCTCACTCAGACTTCTGTTACAGACTTTCTTCCTTACTACCCCCTTTAGTCCCTCTTCTTGTCAAATGGAGCCATGACTCTGAGGGCAAACTGCCTAGTGAAGAAGTGACCACCCACTGAGCTTTGTCTAACTCTTTGCCCCAATAGACAGAAGGCCTGTGTGTCTGTGTGTGTGTGTGTGTGTGTGTGTGTGCAACCATGAACTATGGTGTGCTGTGTGGTTTTGATCCAAGTATGCTCGTAGCAATATCAGCAAATGAGTTGATTTATATGTCCTTTCAATGTTTTTTTAAAGATCATTGTATTGTATATTGTGTGTATATATAATTTTATTGTATATCAGTGTCTTGCAAGTTTAAACATAAAGTAAAGCCATGAGGTGGCAACTTGCTGCAGATGTGTTATTTTTCACATTTTATGATATGAAAAAGAAATCCATTTTATAGCTGAAGTGATGAATGATTTTTCATATGGATATCCTGATTGAATATAATTTTTTTGTGTGTCTGCCATTATCAAAAGTCACAGATTCTTAAAAATGATGAGGAAAATCCTCGACTTCCTTCTAAATCTTTTATTGTGTATAATTCCAAAAGTGAAGGATGTTATATGAACACTTACAAATGTCAGCCCTTTCCTCATGAAAGTAACATTTACTGTACATTTACATTTATATTTTTTGTGCGCGGTTTTGCCCTTTATGTAAATATGAGACATATGAGTTTTTCCACTAGTGTAGTTTCTTCCTGATTTCCAGATAACAGGTAGTTGTTTGAATTAAATCATGCTTTAATGTCTTTAATTTGCATTAGTTGGTATAAATATGATGATATTCATATATATATATATATTTACATAAAGGATTTTCTTATGATTAGTTAGTCTTTTAAATTGATAAATTCGCAAATAGATCATGCCACTGGAACACAGGACTGATATCTGTTGATAACGGGCCTGTGTACACCTATGTAGATATTCCATATCATTGATAATTCCAACAGCCAGTTACAACAATCATGTACAACACTAATACTGCATGACACTGTATTTCTGATGAATTTCATTATTACTATAATGTATATTGTGCACTATGCTAAATTTATGCAAGATTATATGTAATAGTCAAATTGATTTTTTCACTCATTGCAATACAGCCCTAGAATAATTCATTTTGTAGCTCAGTTCTTAATTACATGTCCCACCTCCTGCAGTTTAATGTAAAATTGATTCATTATCCACTGAAGATATCTTACAGAGTCCTCTGGCATTACAGATTCATTGAGCAGCTACTTCCAATGTGCAGACATCGTCTGTCTACATTTTTTCCTCAAGCTAAAAATAGGCTAATTTACATGATTTTCACTGTTTCTTCTCAGATTTGTTTCTGTGCTGCCTCACAGGATGTCTCTTTCCTTCTGGTGGCCAACATTGGAACAACAACACCCACTCAGACTCCAGATGATGTAAAAAAATTCACAAGAAGTGTCACCTTATTGCATCTGATTTTTTTGTCATTTAGACATATACACGCAAATTTGAATCAAATAATGACATATGGACGATAACCACTCACTTGTTTGCGCTTGTTTATTGTTTGTTAAAATGAAGAACATGAAAACTATTTCAGTGTCAGAGTTATGCTGCTTCTACAGTGGAAAAAATTAATCATGAATGTATTTAAAATTATAAGAATAATTTCACACAAGTGACCTACCATTTACATGTCAGACTCTACCATGTATTTGTGATTACTGAAATAAAAAAGCATATGATTGGTGATGTGTGGTAGAAATGAACATAATAAAGCTGCGGATATAAGGTAGATTGAAGTGTATGTAGGAAAGCAAGGACTATGCCATCAACTTATTGTCCGTTTCATGTGTGCTCAGGCTGAGTAACACAGTCTCTCAATCAGTACAGAAATGGCTGCTTCCTATGTTCATCCTACAAACACCCAAAGACAGGCAGCGTAGCCAGAACTGTGCCTTGTTTACTATCAACCTAATATGGCACCTGTTTCCCATGACAACAGCATCCCTTGGGTCCAAGGTAAGGTGGCACATTTTAATCCAATTTGACAGCACCCAGGAAAGTGGCATCTCCATCCAAGGACACGTTAGCTGTGGAACGGGGGATCAGAAGCTCCAGGAGATCCCCAACCTCCAGCTTTACAATACCTATAGGTAAATAGGAAATGTTCACTTCAGATCTTGAACTAGTATTTCATCTTATTTTCTTTTCACTACACACACACACACACACACACACACACACACATACGTCAGAGACATTGTCTCCAGACCAAAACATGCTGACTGACCTTCCCTAACATCTGCTGTATAAATAGGGGTAGCTGGACTTAAACAATAACACAGACTCACCTCCTGTGTAGCAGGTGTTGTAAGGATAGATGGGGTTCATGTTCTGGATGCAGCGGAACAGGGTCACATACTGAGGTTCATCTCCCACCACATTCCTCTTTCTCCGGATCACAACGTGACCCATTGCAAAGGTGCTGTCCATGTAGTAGACCTGTGCACATGAGGGATACTGGTTTTGATCTACAAGGTATCGTACTAGCATAGGTTTGCACATGCATAAACATAATCAGGGGGATGGTGCAGCATTTGCTACTGGATTTATTACTACTTCACAGACTGAGCACACCCTTTTTAATCCGCTGTACAGACACGCTTTATCCGTCTATGTGAAATCAGGCAATGAGCACACAGAGCAGCAGTGGCACCATGTGGAGAAACTATGAAATGACGACCAGTGGACATACCTGACTGTACACAAAGAAGAAACCCTCTTCTCTGACTATTATGCTGTCTCTGTCTGCCTCCAGGGAAGAGCCTCTCCTCAAACCAACCTGCCAAGGGATAGCTGTGTATGGCTCAAAGGCAATTTCTGATTCAAGAAATAAAGATTTATTAGAAAACATTACAGAGCACGAAATATTAAATAATTTCTTTGTGAACTGTTGATGCTTGGAGTTGGGAATACATTAATACTTTTACTTATTGCAATTAAATATATTTTGTGCCATAACGAGTATTCATAATAGTAATTTTTGAAGTAAAAAAAAAAAAAGAAATAGGAAAATGTAAAACCACAGGAAATAGAAAAACTATCACCTTTACTGAAGGTTTTCCTGCTATTGTTTGCCAACAACTGCAGGCAAGGTTGAGAAACTGTAAAACAAAACATACTGTAAGTGACATGTAGAGTAGTTAAAAATGGCTAGAAGATTTCTTTATCTTTCTGCTCCTTCTGATTCAAGTTTTTGGGTGAAATTCCGCCGCCAATGTCAGAACTTAGCACTGTCAATAATGTCTGGGTCTTTTACACCCTAGAAATTGTTATTTTGCTCAACCATTAGAATCACACTTCATTAATAGTTAGGATTGTGAGATGGTAGCATTTCCTCACCACATCAGATTTCTTCCTTCAAACATTGTTATGACTCAAGTTGATGAGTCACACTTGCTCACTCCATTTTTTTAAGTGGCCAATGTTTTGGAGAAACAAATTTCTTTTCAATAGAAAGAAATAAAACAGCAAAGAATGAAGGTCTTAGTTAAACCCTTCATCAGACACATACCACATGTGATACCACTTTGTCTTTTTAGAAATTGTGCAATTAATGACTGCTTGGGTGGATCCTATTGTCTTACCTTTCTCTTCTCCAGCCACCATTCTAATCGTCCTTATCAGAGTAACATCATGCGGTGCAGGTTGGTGGAGGGGCTCTTGACTTCTCCTGCTACTGACATTATCAGTCTGTACAGACACAAATACAGCCCTTAGAAACACAAGTGAAATAAAATGTTTTCCATATCTTGACAACCTTGTGTAGAAAGCGCGTTTGTTATTATGTCCCTGAAGACCAGTAGTTGTTATGACTCACCTGACTCCCATGCTTGACGTCTTGTCCCTCTTGTCTCCTGCGACAGACGTCTGATTTGAGTCCCTCTACCTCGGCTCTGAGGGCCATGAGTTGGTACAGAGAAAAAGCTGAAAGTGAGGAGGAGGTGAAAATAGCAAGTGTTAGCAGGAAAACTGGCCAGGACAGCTTCCCTTCACCTGTCCTTTGTCCAGTTCCAGTCTCCACACCTGCAAAAACTGCCATCGCAAGGCCCATGCAATGCCCAGAGAGCTCACACTGGAAACATGACCACTTTCACGCTTGACTACACTGCCTCTCTTCTGACAGATATAGTTTAGAAATGGTGGATGTTTGTTTCTGTCATTAGGTTTTCTCTAGAGGATCCACCTTTATCTTAATTCTTGGCTAGTCCAATGATTTTCTTAATTCTTGCTTTTGTCCTCCAGCAGCCTGCTCCGGTTTAGTCAGAAGTACTACGCAGAATGAATAGTGTAGAAGAGCTTCCCCTCTATTGTTCCGCTCAGCTAACCACAGTCAGCTTCCTGCCTGTCCAGCGTCCCTGACTAATCTCGCTCCGTTTTCTTCTTCTCGCTCCTTCAACACATCTCAATGTCTGCACACAATAACGAACAAAATGTGTAATCATCACAGGAAGGGAACAGGAAGGTCACTGTTGTCAGAGTAGTCACACTCCGGTGGGGAACCAGGGAGAGTGATTTCAGATTAAGAAGAAGAAAGACATTAATAAAACTCAACATTTGAAGTTGACAGCTAGAGGAGCCAACATGCACTAAAAGAAGGAAGTGCCAAAATTACTTTGAATGACAACATAACAGAAAAACAAACATGCGGCAATTCCCAGAATGTAAAAAGTGAAGTGATGCCAAGTTGTCAAAAAACAGGAAAGGCAAATTTAATGTACCAATTTATTGCATGTTACAGTACAGAAAATAGAAAGTGAAAATGTGTGCTTACAAAAGAAGTTGAAAGAGTTGACATATTTGATATAGAAAAGCAACACTACTCTTAAATGGAAAATCCCTCAAACTGACTGCTTGATACTGAAGATAAACATGTTCACATATCCCATTGTTTCTTCAATGTAAAAATCACACACCAGCTTGCAACTTGCAAACTTTCGAATTATGTCAACACTTTGAAAAACAAAGTGCGACAAACCAAACAGTATTAAACAAATGTTATGAATATAGTACAAAAAAAAGACAAATTGTTCAGTGCAAGCGGTGGAAAAGAGTCACGCAAAATGTACATTCTTAGTAGCCATTTTTCAAGTTGTTATCACATTGACACAAACAACATTGGTGGTTTGGTGTCTTCTGTTTAGCATACTGTTTTCAAACAGTGCCAAATATGGCTAAAGATATCGGTTGAGTGTAAGCAAATGGCTTAGATACCACTTCAGTACAGCATTCTGCATCTGGAAAGCAGGAGCAGATAACAGTGTTTTACTTGTCAGGCTCTGCTCCACCCCCTGGAAGACATGCAGGGAAGGTTAATTAACTCATTAAAAGCCCTCCAAGAGAGTAAAGCCATTTTCCACATAAGCATGGGGTGAGATAAGAACCAAGAATTACCAATTAACATATATGATGCTGATGATAATAGGTAGCAAACAATTACATTTAATTAAAATTAGCTCACGTTTTTATTTTAGTTCTTAAGATAGGTTCAGGTCTTTTTCTGTATCGTAAAACAGTACTCAAAAATGTGTTTGTATAAATGTTAAGGAGCAACTGGTCACTGTAATCACTCTTCCTGTCTCTGGCCATTTAGAAATCCTACCTTAGTGTGACTAGTGTAGATGGGAGACTACAGCTCTTTCAGTGTACACACAGACAGGTATTATATTGCTGTACTAAGATACAGTAGACCTGAAGAAACCATAACCCATCCTTTAATAACACATTTAACACAAAGCAAATTCTTCTTATCAAGGTACAGGAGCAGGCACAGGACACTTTGCTCAAAACAATTCAAATGCATTTAACAGTAATCCTGGGTGCTAGTTTGTTTTCTTAACTCGTATAATTTTGTAGATTTTCCCAGTTGCACTGAAGTAGAAGTAGCACAACAGGAAAAAACTTTTTTGTACTGAAATATTAAACATGTCAACTTGTTTGCGATTTATTTCGTAACTGAATGTAGTTATTTAAAATTTAAATACTAATGAGTCACACATAATTTTGCAGGTATAAATAACATACCGAGCCGCGGTATGCCCTAAATAATAATGTTCATTGCCAAAAGGGAAGAGGAAAAATCATTATGCTCCTGAAAATATTGCTCAGGTGACTCACACTTCTGCAAAACAGAACAAAAAAAGTGCAATGTATTAACAAATATATACACAAGTTAATCAGTGTCTCAGTTTGTAAGAAATGTCATTTTAATTCCAGTAATAATGTGTTATCAACAAGACATGGTTCTTATACGAGGAGCAACTTTTTATCTTAGCAGAACCAGCATATGACATTCTTCTGTGGTTGTGACATTTCTTGCAGTGTGGGCATATATGCTCTGGCTTCATTCATAAATACATGCATTCATAGCTGCAACAAAAGGTCCAACGAGGGCATTGTAACCCTCTGTTAAAACCTTGACATAATTAAATCTTTAAGTAATTTACACAAAGTAAAATAAAAATTAAAATAAAAACCCACACAAAAGCGTTTTTAAAAAATGTACATTCTTTCCGAAAAATCAATTAAGTCCCACCATCAAAATTCCTTGACAGCCTTTATTTCATCCAGCCCATCCAACCTGTAATCAACAGTTGGTGGTGGACTTTTATTTTATCAGATAATTGTGACACTGGCTGAGGGCTGAGCGCTCTCCTCATGGGCCTGGCTCTTCAGCAGGTCTTTCATGAACTGCTCCAAAGCAGCAAAGTAGCCCTGACACTGCCATGTGTCATTGTGCGTGCCCTCTGGAAAGATAGCTAGGCGTTTAGTCCGTGCAGGAGAAAGCTCATACAGTTGTTTCATCATAACTGGTGGGATTAGCTGGTCTGACAAACCAGATACAAACAGCGAGGGCATCCGGCACAGTGCCACCTGCCGATATGACAGAAACTGATTCCTATAGCACCACAAGGGCAGCAAGCGCATGGGCAAGAAGGAGAAGAGTGTCGCTGCCATATGGGGGATACTGAGGAAGGTGTTTTCAACAATGATGGCTGCTACACGGTGAGGGTTGACTGAAGCCAAGCGCACAGCCACAGCACCTCCTAGTGAGCGTCCAAAGAGAACCACCTTTGTCTTGTCCAGATCCGGACGGGTCATTACATAATCCAATGTGGCTTCAGCATCGAGGTATAGCCCATCTTCACTTGGCTCACCTTCACTTTTTCCATAGCCACGGTAGTCCACCAGCACTATGTTGGCCTTCAGATTGACTAGCATCAGCAGGGCATTTGGGACCCTGTGGCCAATATTACCCGCATTACCGTGGAAATAAAGGATGGTAGGTGGAGCAGAGGATGTGGGGCTGCTTTGATTGCCAGGGGCAACTCCAGGAGGAGCATCCCCTCCTGTGTAGCGAAGCAAGATGAGGTTGAGCTTCACACCATCCTTGGTGCGGATGTACACATTCTCATGTGGGATTCCTGTTGGCATGGGAACATAAAGGCGAGAAGAGGAGGGCTGGTCAGGGAAGTAGAGGAGCACATCTTGAAATTTATAGAGGATGCCTGCCACAGAGGCTAGGATGAGAGCAAGGAGGAAAAATCCCCCGTACAGGTGGAAGGTGAGGATGAGTGCCAAAAGGGAGATTCGGCAGGCACCCCAGGACCAGGAAACCAGAGTCAGGGTAAAACGCTCCACTGCACCCCACAGCCTCCAGGGCTTCTCCATGGTGAGACACTTGCTGAGTCACACAACACGCACACTACAAACACAGAGAGAACCAAAAAAATAATACATAAGAATTCAGAGGCTTTCTACTAAACATATAAAATATCAAACACCCAACAAATAGCTAGTAGATTCCTGAAATTACTACAATTACAGCACAAGAAAAGCAAACCTACTACAAATTGACGTAATACATCCTATCATTATCAAGAAATCAGTTTTGTGGGATGCAGTTGTGTTGAATCAAAAGTCAATTCTACATAGTGAGTTTTGTATAAAAAGTAAATAAAAGCATAAAATATAAAACATCCAACCAAAGCAGAAGCCGTTACATAATCACCATCAAAACTAATCCCCCTCAACCAAAAAGACCTTTGAACGAGTCCAAGCAGCCCATCCAGCTACTAGGAAAGGCGCTGTATTCAGGTTAACACTCCACAAAACACATCTTGACTATGTGTCTGTCACAGCTGCCATCAGTCCCAACCATCACCTGTCTGTCAGCCTGTCACACTGAGCCAGAAAACAATAGGTCCTGGAGATAAATGCATATTTTCCACCGTCCCCTGCAGCCACTGCACATGAATAGCTAGATCAGGTGTGTTCACCCAGTAAAGTAACATAGGTGAAGGCAAAGAAGAAAAAGATTTAGCTAACATGCATACAAGTTAGGCTATGGCGGTAATGTCATTCTTTGGGACCTACACAATGTTTTTAATTATGGCTAGTACTGGTGATGACAAACACAATACATTTGTACATATTAAAAGACTGAAACAAAGACTAAGCTCATACGAGAAACGTAAGGAGAGCGTTGACATTTAGCGTTAGCCAGCTAGCTAACGTTAACGCCAGTAGCTGCTCTTAAATCTAACGCTGTTTCTGTATTGTGGAAAATGGGTGGTCGAGCCAGGGACGGCGTTACACAAAGCTTTGACGTTACTAACCACAAAACCTAAGCAAAACTGCTCAAACTCAATGTTAGCTAGCAGCAGCATAACTTAGTAAAACATACTAGGCATCACATTATCGTTTGCTCACGTTAGCTTGCTACCATTAGCAACCTACTAGATTAGTTAGCTATTTCTCTATGTTCGGCACACACTCACCCTTCTCTCATTTTTAGCTCCTCGACTGCATTAAATTCTTACTAAATGGTGATGCATAGACAACAGGGTCACTGTCGGGCAGATTCGTACCAGTTAACTAGTTTACAGTGAAGGTTAACTGGTAAAAACGGGATGCGAGCGACTCACGACTATAACCGGCAAGATAGCTCCACAGCTGTTTAGCATTACTGGTGTAGCCTTCATTGGTTCCGTGTTGAGCTCGGCACAAGAAAAAGGTTCCGTGCAAAACTTAGGGTTCTAATAAAAAACTGTGAGCCAGCAATCTGTAAAATGAAACAGAAAGAGGAGCAACCACTCATAATAATTCATATGACTCATAGATTAGATGTTTTTAAGGTTAGATGCACACAACAACACAGTGGTGTGACCTGAAGTTGCATCCGCTAGTTTGTCCAGCAGGTGCTGCTCTAATAAAGACTGTAAATACTGATCGTTACCTTTAGTACATTCCACTAAATTAAAGGATGTGGTTTGGGTATGTGTTGTGACTATTTAATAATGTTGTGTTGTAGTGCACAAATGATTTTTCCTAAAATTTCTGTTTTCAGTGTTGATGTTGAATTAACAATGGATTAAAAAAATACATTCATGGAAAAGACAACCTCAAAGATTCATTTGCAGGTGCTAATAAAACTCAGTCAAATTTCAGTCCAGCGATCCTATGAATTAAAATTTTTCCCTGTTTTGTTGTTGTTTTTATTGGTGAAGTCAGTCATGTGTTTAGTGTTGTGTTGACGTGTCACGCAGCCTACAGAAGTGGGTCACATAGTAGATGTGACAGGTAAAGCACCCTGAGCTGGTGGAACATGAAATGTGAATGAAATGTTCCTGGATGGAAGAACAGTCAGGGCAGAAAGCGCTTACCTGAGAGACTGAGTCGACCCAGGCAAACCAAACAGTGGTGGGACCACCATGGATCTGAGTTGACTGGCTGTAATTGTAGCCTGTTACTGGGATTGTCAGTGACCTATTAGATTAATCAGAATATAAACCTACCTGACATGATCCGAAAGACTTGATGAAATCACATTATATGTTATGTTTCTATTGATATTTCTGGGTTTAACATCTTGCTCACACTGTGACCTTGGAGGAGACAGATTATGTGCAGACTATGCACAGCTGTTGGCTATTCAGCTCTGTCCTTGAGGTTTGCTAATTTGATTCTGTGGTGTCTAAGTCAGCATCAAACCATTACATTAAGCATGCTGTTCTATTATACGGGATAAAACATAGGCTGCTAAAACACCTCAAAAATAGCAGGCGCATGTAAGCATATGGTTAATATATATTAATTATTGTTGAGGCAGAAATGATGACACGGCAATAATTAACATTTAAACTGCAGCGTAGTTCAGTTTATAAGAGATTTGCTATGTACTACTTTGGTAGAAGTGATTATGATGTGGCCAAAAAGGTATATAATAACATTTCTACTGTATAACTGCCCTTATGCTGTAGGTGGATGGATAAATTGATATTTCATAGACGTATATATCAATATATTATGTTGGCCTGTGGACAATCTGACAATCTGTATATATTTTAAATTTGATGAAACCTTTAGAACGTTTAGATTTTCAGAATTAGTCCAGACAACCTACGTCACCCCAGGCGTGTTTTTGCAGAGATGCTTGTATCAGAACATTCAGTATGTGTGAATGTTCAGCACACTGGATATGCTGGACATACATTTTTCTTTTGGTAAAAATGTTAATGTTAAAACACAGAACTCCATCAATAAGAATTCTCTTGGAAAACAGTCTCTAAAGGGAAAGTGCTTGCTGGGAAGTAAATTATTGAAATTGAAGAATGAGAACGAGGAACTATTTTTTTTCCACTTGAAGACATTGATTCTAAGATTAAGTTCATGTTCAAACTCCATTATCCTGAAGCTGTTGTGGTCCTTGCAATAACAGCGGTCGTGCACCTGGTAGGAGTTTTAGCATGTTTACCCGTGAGTACACACACGCACATACACACACACAAACGTTTGTCTCTAGGTTATCGGCAGTGCTCAATTACCTTTGAAATGTCAGTTAAAACAAATATTACGCGCACAGACTCTAACACACATACTTACACCCACAAACTCTTATACACCCACACACACATACACACACAACTACACACACACACACACTGTGGCTCCACTCTCGTATACCACGACTCAATTACTTGAAATATAACACTCTAAACAGCTGGAGGGCCTGAGTTCAGTAATACGAAGTCAGAGCCACTATAGGACAAAGAGTGCCTGTGAGGACCTGACTGGGAATATCATATCATCAGGCCAAGGGACACGCTTATCATTCACCTCACGTCATACACCCAGTGACCTTGTAAGGACACTAGAGCAGCAGAGTCTAATTCTACAAGGCACCCATGGTTTCCACTTCTAAAATACAAAATTGCACTTGACTTTTATAAAGCAGCCAAACTACTCATACACACTAATTTTTGGGTCAGCCCTCGTGTTTTACGACTAAATGATGCATCATGCATTTTGTTGCAATGCATTTTCGACATAGTTTGCCTGACATCATCATGACTGATTGCTCTTTGATTTGCAAGTCACTGAATGCAATGCACAAGGTGATAGATGTGGTGTCCATGGCTACAATGTAAATGTGTTGTCACCTTGGAGACACTACATTGAGTCAGAGAGGACAGCTACATAATAGCAACTCTTCATTTTAAACACATCACAGAGGAGAGACAAAATACAGCCAGACATCACATGTCAGTGCAGTACAACACTAAATCTTTTTCCTTCATGCTGATTTAGTAGGAGCTGCTGTAGTTCCCGTGGATCTCTTCAGTGTCCATCAACAAGATTTAATGGGTCTGTACATTGTAAAGTGGTGGCCTAACCAGCTAAATGAAGCAGACAGGCCTATCTGGCATTGTGGCATGCAGGATGCAAATTGCTGTATGTCACAGGAAGCAGTTAGGAGAAATACTTGTGGTGGAAAGACAGACGTTTAACACAAAGACTACATTTCTCTTATCTCTCTAGTAAATCCCTGTGATGACATAGGTGTGACATAAATTTTAGCATCAGTCATTTCATTAACCTGCAGATATAGGTTCTGTGTTTACTTGTGTCCATGGGTGTATAAGGTACAGGATTGTTGAATTAACATAAAAAAACTATGCCAAACAAAAACATCAGTACTAAATGAGTAACAACAATACAGCAGGTGATAATTAGACATTGTTCTTAGCTGGGATTGGAATGAGGTGCTGTTTTCTGTGCAGTGTTGAACTCAACTTCACAAGACTTGTAACTTGTGAGTTTTGTTTACATTCCTCACTAATAGTGACAGGAGATTAAGGAGGACTGGTCACTAGCTTTCCTGGATTTCTTAGAATCGAAGCCATCTTTCACCTACTGGTCTTTGCCCAATCTCTTTTGATGATAGAGATAGATGTAATGACTTTCAGAGACGGCTTTCTTTGACTCTCCGGTTACTATAACAGCCTCCAAGTGGTCACGTCACACCAGAGCTGCTAAGTCAAGCACTTTTCAAGTGTTTTATAAATGCAATTCATCCGTGTGAGCTTTTCTCTTAATTTACTTGAGACCAGTAAAATCTCAGTTCTTGTCTTTGACAGTGTTTGTTTTTATTGTTCTTGCCATTGCATGGCTTGATACAGACTCATTAAATAGCACTACTAACAGTGCAGAGATAGTCACCTCTAAAAGTTTTTTTAGAGCTTTCTAACCAAACATTCATCCATTTACTACCTCAACTGCTTTTTCTGTTAAGGATTGCTGGGGTGCTGGAACCAGTCCCAGCTGTCATTAAATGAGATCCACATTAGAACCTGGACGGGTCTGCAGTCACAGGGCTGACCATTTAACGCTGTCCCCTCAGAGCAGGTTCATCATGCCAATACGTTGTCTCGTTGTGCTGGGATTTCCACATACACCGAAGGAGAAACAACATTTACACCATGATTCAACTCAAGTACATTGGCATTGTTAAATGTATAAGTGAGCAGACAGAACACTACACTGGAGAGTTAGGGACACTTGCAAAGGGCTTCTATGATGTCAAAGTTGCTGGAAAAAATCTCCAAAAGGTGGTCAGGTTTTTTTGTTTTGTTTTGTTTTTTTTTGTTTTTTTTGGCAATACGGCCCAACCAGTCGTGCATTCTATACATAACCAGATCCCAGTCTTACTTCACCTTAAACTATATTCAGTATTTATTCGCACTTGTAGAGGTTCTAGTAGTGTTTCCCCTCAACTTCTTGCTTGGACTGTGGGAGGAACCACAGTAACTTGAGAAAACCCACAGAAAGAACATTCAGACTTAATATAAAAAATTAGAAAGGTCCTTCTATCTATGAGGTGACAATGTTAACCAACACACCACCTTGAAGTTTTGGCTAATTCTCATTATTTGTAATTTCATTAAGAAATGCAGAGCATGAAGGAGTTCCTCTCCACACTCTAGCAGAACACCGCGGAGCAGGGAGAGGAAGAACTGGGCAGAGGAGTGTGTATCGATTTCTCATGCTTAACTTAGCTTAAGTTGCATATTGTTGCTATTGTAGCTAACATTTGTACAATTACTTTCACAAAAATAAACAAGAAGATCAATACCACTCTCATATCTGTGCATTAAGTAGAGAGGCCAAGCCAGGAGGCAAATAGCTTCCCTTACCACTAAGGCTGAAAACAAGGAAAAACAGCTTATCTGTTTCTTCATAAAGCTTAAAAACATGCACACTGGCAGCTCCAATGCTAACTAATATGATATATGATGATATACTCACAATGCACCCTTAAAACATATACTATATATATATATACTGTATATCTGGTGCAATTACGTTACGTATGTTCACTTAGGAAACTTCTTTGCAGTCATTGTCCCTGAAAAATGCAACTATATTGTCTATGTGAAAATGTTTTTACAGGTGGGGTAACCTGCTGGAATCTGAGTGCATAAAGGATCATGCTAGTTAGTGCCATCCACTTAGAGAGCAAATTCACTCAATTTAGACAAAGCTCAGTCACTTTGTGAAGGTCACTCAAAGCAGTAATAAGTGATTGATTTGTTTTGGGAGATCACTCCTTATTGAGCTGATAACAGAGGACATGTAGACTCTGGTAGCCAATAGAAACAGACAGGGTTGCGGTCCAGATTAAAGGTTACTGTTTCATCCTGTGGGGACGGAAAGGCCATCTTTCATTTCTCATTTAATGAGTGCGTGTGTTTGTGCACATAAGTGTGGGTTTGCATTGGTATGTGTGTGTGAATAAGAAAAACATTGTATGTTTAAAATGTAGGTTTTTGACCTTTAATAAACTGAAAAACAAGACCAATCAATGGTGTTTTTTATTATGATGACATTATGCTCACTTCTGTGTTTTCCACAAATTTAGGCTCTTTACAAAATGGATCCCAAAATGAAATAATATGTCACATAATGGCTTTTTTAACCCCCAGAATTATTACATGCATCTCAGTTGAATGTAAGGTGTTCGGCAGGACTTGGACCTACAGTATATTCACAGATCATTTACTAATGAGTGGTAATGCATGCTTTGAAGTTAATGCAATGCAAGTGGAAAAGGAAGTTATTCATTAGTGTGCCAGCAGGTCATACACTTAACAGATCTTGCAGCAATGTGTTATAAATATAGACTAACGGCACAATTGATGGCAAATAAATCTGCTAACACCATTCATTGCTTCTTAGGCACTACAATTATCTGTTACAATGGAAACAATTGTATGATGCATGCCTGTTCTTATCCCACAAAAGTACTAAGAAGTACTAGTACAAAAGTACTAACACAATGTTTTAAGTTAACCTAACTATGCCATTTTTGTCAGTTATGTTTCTGCATAAAGTCAATCAAACTGTGATGTTACCACTGATTGCTGTTGTCATTCCCATGGCGTCAAGGAGTGACGAAACCAGAAGCTTCGACTAGTGATGTCAAATGGTAATCAGAAGCAATCAGAAGCATCATTATGTGATGCTGTGGGTTGAAAACGGGTTAAACACACTCAATCCTCAATAGAAAGGGCTACATGGATGAGACAAAAACAGCAGAGCGATAAAGAGAACATGATTGAGAAGAAGGGCAGATGCAAATATACATTTAATAATATACAAGACTCACATCCTGTATTGTTTCCTCTTCAGTTATATGACCCTGAAATAACTCAACACAATAACACAATAGTTTCAGTTATTTTGACAATACATCACTGCCACCCCTCTCCTCTTCCCTTCTTTATCTCCACACTGGGCTCCATGTTGTTGTCTGTTTTATGCTATTTCTTTCTCTCTTTCTTCCTTGACTATTCTGTTGCCTCTCTTCCACTCACACACAAACCCTCATTTAGACACACACTACCAAGCAACTCCTCCCCCCTTCTCACCCTTGAGGCCCACAAGATAGGAGCACAATGAAAAGGTTCACACTGGCATCTGTGCAGAGTGCACCTGTATGATTTTACTTTTATATAAATATGTGTGTGTATGCGTGTGTGTGTGTGTGATATAGTATAGTACATAGTGGCAGTTCATGTGGTTGATTTATGTCCTTCAGGCCTCTGCTCTCTGGACCCCGGCTTGATTACAGTGTATCATTGCAGGTGCGGCCATGACCCTGCTGTGACCCCATAAATTAGCTCGACTACATGACAGGAGCTCGCAAAATTAGATGATGCAGATCTTCTTGAGCTGATTGATTTAATTTTCCTCCCTGCAAATCGAGCATCTCAGTAGAGCAATGCATCACAGCTTCAGTGAGCCTAGAGGACCACAGTGTGAGGGATTGATGTTTTTCCATGGATCATTGCTGAGAGGGTCTGTTTAATGGTTACAGCAGTGGTTTACATGCTTGATAGAAAGGTGCTGAATTAATGAATCAAAAGTAAAAAAAAATGAGACAGGTAATATTTCTGAGGTCTTACAATCTCAGCTGATGAAGTCGTTATACACTGAGGTGGAACAATATGTGCTGTTGTTCATTTGAAAGCAGTGATTTTACATTGAGACACAGTAGTAAAAAGCTAGTGCAGAATTTATCACTTCTGACCTTTTCCTGAACTTTACTTTATCTGTGGAAGATATTTAAAGAGGCTTGCAGAGAGGAAAGAGAGGAATAAATATCCAAGACAGAGAACAGGATGGTTATAAAGGAAAGTCTGAGAGAGAGAAAGAGAGAGAGAGAGAGAGAGAGAGAGAGAGAGAGAGAGAGAGAGAGAGAGAAAGAGAGATGTGGACAGGTCTCCACATGTGTGTGTGTCTAACTTCCATCTTCCTTCATATCATATTCCTTCAGTTAGCGCAGCTGTAAATGTGTGAATAACACAATTTACAGTGATACAGTGTCTACATGTAATGTGGCCCCAGGTTAACTGGATTTACAACGGCACATCTAAAAAAGAAATTGCGAATGCTAATGGAAGCCAGTCTGTTGTCTCGCTTAAGCATAGATTTCGGATACAGGTATGGGCTGTGATCACAAGAAGAGCAAGTCACCACTGGGAGAGAGGGAGAGATCTGCACGTGCCTGGTAGACTGCAGAGTGTGTCTGCAAAGTCATCTGAGGTCGGCCAGTCTATGTGATGAGATAGATGATGCAGAGTAAGGGCTTAGGCCGAGTACAGCACAGTGCCACACAAAGCTGGGTTCACACACAGAACGCCACCTTGCATACTAGATTAGATATTCATTGAACCTTGATTTTATTTGCAAACAGGAAAACCAGAACTTAAATTGAGGTACTAAGTTCCAATTCTACAAGATTTTTCTTCTTCTTCTCTATGTGACAGTATAGATGGGCACTTTGATGCTCTAAGCTGAATTTAAATGTCAGCATTATGTCACAAGCAAATGTTAGCAGGTGTAAATCTTAGTATGTGCATGTGAACATTATGACATTTGCTAATTAGAACTAAATCAAACCTTTTTGTTTTCTAATTACAACTAAACCTGAAGTACTGTACAGCTAAGACTAACAGGATTTCCAATAGGTCTGCAGAAATATAATAATTATACTTTGGTCTCAGGATGATCCCCTGAATAACTGCAATTAATCCAGTGGGGGACATGAATGTAATTCAGGGTGCCCCATTGAATAACTGTTCATATATTTCAGTCTGGATCAAAGTGTAACCTACCATCCAACTAGCAGCATACAGTCCAAAAACAAACAAAAAAAAACAAAACCCCCAAAAAACCAAGAAGCAAAAAAGCTGCCAAATAGCAACAATAGCATTTTTTTTCAAAAATAAGTCATTTTTGCTGGTGCATTGTATCTTGATCTAAGCAATCTCCTCAGCAGACAGATTATGTTTTCATTTACACAACAGGATAGTGATGACATGAGTGAGACTGATATTGGTATGGAACAGTGTGATTAACCCCGTAGCAGCAGCCACGTCAAACTGATCTCTATTTTAGCCGTGTTTCAACACAAAGGTAGTGGCTCCTTGGTGATGTTCTAAGGTTAGTGATACTTTTAGCACTCCAAGCAGAAAAGAGGACGAGAGGGAAGGAGAGAAAGCAACTGTATGATGGCCTTACTCCAGCTGCTTCCCAGGTACAGTCTGAGTTGTATAGCTGCAAGCTGAGTCCTGTGAGTGCTCTACTCCACAAGATGATGTGACCAGTCTCAGTCCTGGATGCAGGTCAGACTCCATGTTTTCCAGAATTTGACTTCACTCCCAGTTTGTCAAAGGCTGAACTACACATTTTTCCACTTCACTATTGCATCCATGGGCTGACATATCCCTTTTATCAGGAAGGACTTTTCTTTGACAGCACAGATTAATGTGTGGAAAATGTATTTAGAAATGCTAGACTCATTTTCCTCACTCACACACTGAGCCTTTACCATGCTTTGCATTAATAAACGGTTCATTCAAGGTCTTCAGTGTGTTGCTCCATTAAATTCGGCTCATGCAATTTTTATGTAAGCTCAATACCAATTTCAAATGATACCAATGGCTGTGTGCAAGTGCAGAAGAACAGCCATGTCAAATTGGGTTGATCTCTATTGTTAAGTTAGTGGAATTAAATGTGACAGTGTAGGACTTGAAGGTGGGGAGGGACAGGACTGTGTTACTCTTACTACAGGTCCAGCTCAGATTGCTGTTGACAGCAGGGATGTTTGGTGACATAAACCCTTTGGACTGGGCCCCATTTCTCTCTGCTGGAGTGTGAACCCTCAGTCTCTGCCCTGGAGTTCCTGTAAATCCCACCTTCTGCTGTTTACACGACAGCTGAAGTTGATGTAACAGGGTCTCGCTTGTTCCATCTGGAAGAGACAGACCCATGGGTTTGTTACTGAGACCTCTTTTAAGGTCTCCTTGGAAATGTGCACAAATCTCTGGTTTGATCAATCACTTTTCTTATTTCTTGATTTTTGACATTTAATTCTCTCCTGTTGTATAATTCAGAAAACTAAATGTCAACAGCCATGCTAGTGGCTCTGTAAGGTCCTGCTTTTGTGTAAGTGTTTGATTGCTAATATACCCACAGTAAAAATGCTAACATGGTGATTAGAATTAGTATGTTTAATATTAATACCGTATCCATGATTTATTGCTTACCTCAAGCAAAATGTTTTTTCAAAACTGTTCTAGAACCAAACTAAGCAGTGTTAAACTCTCTATATCGTGGAATGTCTCCAGGGAAGGAATGTCTCCTTCCCTGGAGACATTCCCTGGGCATCATGCCATCAGTGATGTAACATCAGAGTAAGAAAGGATGAAGGCAAGCACCTATCCTAACAGACTCAAATATATTTATTATATTTGAGTCTGTATTCAACAATTCATTTTGTACATATTTTGTAATTGTGATATTGCTGTAACATTTGCACAAACATAACATTTTGCGCAGTTTTGCATCATAAAAGTTCAAAAGCCTCATAAGAGAAAGCTACAAAAAAACTCATTTGTAGATTTTTTTCCTACTTATACCAGTCTTCTCTGTCATATATTTGCATTCTGTATGTTTCTTTGTCATGGTAAAAGCTGCCTTCCCTAACAAGCACAATTTCTTTGATGCTGGAGACTGACATCCGTATTGCATGCTGGGAATATAGACCTGGAATAAAGGATCATGGAAAAGGGAAGTGTCCTTGGGAAAATAAGCCATATTGATAAGGTGCTGAGGGATTTATGGAATGGAACCAATCAATCAGGAGAGCAAGACCCTCAGGCATATGGGTGGAGTGGGAGGTTGGCCTACATGATGGTATCTCTATCCTTGCTGTATCCCTCTTAATTCCTGTGACAAATTGAACACTCTGAATTACAAAGATGAAAGCTATGTAGCTTCCCTTTAGTTAATGTGTTTGTGAAGCTAAATACCACATGAACACAAACATATACATACAGTAGGTGCAAACATGATCAGGATAATGCACAGACTATAAATCACACTTCTCTTGTCAATGTACAGCATTGGCTCAGGGCAGTGAGTCTTCGTTGTTGACTTCTCTGGCCAATCAGAGAAATGGAGTCTCTTTTTTGTCTCTGATGTCAGGCAGCGGAAAGCAAAGAACAAGAGTGAGAATGAAAGAAAGACGAAAACATGGTGATGAGTGAGTGATTAAGGAAGAGTCATAACAGAACAGTTGCATGGGGACAGCTGAATGGGAGAAAGACAGAGAGACATAGTGACAGGAGAAAAGAGGAAACAATAGTGACAGATCAGTGAACGGAGGAAAAAGTATTAAAGTGAACATAGATGAGGACAGAATGAAGAGCCATCTTAAGATCAGCTGTAAAAAACTGATCAATGGTAGAAAAGACCTATGGTGACAGACTCGCTTAAAGAGGTACAGGTCCACGGTGACACACTGAGTAGGAGGTGTGAAGGTTGTGTATTTGATGTTGGCAAATGGCCATCTGCACAGTTGGACAGTGTCGCCTATCGCTTTCTAGCAGTAACCTCTCTCCTCCTCGCCCTCATCAAGAATGCTGATGATTTGGGAAACACACTGCAGTGATTAGAAAGTAAACATCACGATGTATAAAGACTGTGAGAAAAACTCAAAATGCTTGCTGAGTTTTTAAAGAGCCAGATTTATCAGCCTGAGTTAAAGCTTGTATGACATTTGAACTCAATCTGAATCAAAATGACTTAAATAGCATCAAAAAGAGCACTTCCACATTATTATCTTCAGTTTGTTTTTAAAACATTTTTAAATAGACATTTATAAATAGATTGTTGAGCTTGATCCAGGTGACACAAATGTCCTTTCAAGTGCCTTTGATAAGCCAGACAGAAAGATGCACTTATTATCTGCAAGTGAAACTGAAATAGAAATTTAAATGGAAAAAAAGAGGCACGGCCCTCACAGCTGTGCAAATTACATTTGATTTAGTAAGAGCTATTAGCATGTACAGTAGTTTCAGTGAGAACACGCATGTCCTCCAGCATGGATAGTGGATGAGTCATATCTGCCAGCCCTTTCTGTTACTGTGATGGCTTCAGATTTAAGGGCCAGTAATCTGCATTCGTCTCACATACATGCTCTCTCTCCTCCTGTCACTGTCTCTCTGCTCTGTCTCATACTCTTGCCCTTACACTACTTCTGTCTCCTTCACACACACACACACACACACACGCAGGAAACTGGTGGGGGTGGTGTCAAACTGACAACTCTCTGCTGTGCCAAACACACACTCCGTATGTTGTTGATTGGCCACCTCTCAGGTGCTGAACCAAGTCAGGTGTTCAGTGTGAACCAATCAAATTTCAAAGCTGGAAATGGTATTGTGAGACACTTGGCCAGATCCCAATTTTCATATGTCTTCCCACAGAGCAGGGTAAGGCACTTACATACAGCACAGTTAGGATCAAAGACAGAGTATGAAACTGAGCAACTACAGTTAAAGGCAGACTAGACAATCCCAGCTGAAGTAGGACATCTATCCCCGTGAGGCATGATTACAGCATCCTGCAGTGACATAATATGTGAGAGCAATGAGTGATGAATGATAGACATTCAAGCTCCACTAGCAATGACAGCACAGATGTATGCCTTTACACCATCCACTCTTTCATTTCCAATAATATTCTTACCAAAATTCAGGACCTGCGCTGTAAACTTCCAGATATCATTAAAATGACAGGCCATCCACAGAACATGGGTTCAAAAAGGCATATCCATCAGACATATTATGTGAGTGGATGGTGACATTTTGGTGATAAATCAACAGATTCTGTTAGTGACTACACTGGTTCTCTCCACACAAGATAACATGACAGAAGTGGCCTACATTACTGGCTTTGTCGCTGAAAAAGCTTTTTGGGTGCATTTGGAGTTTTGTTTTTTTAATGTGTTTTTTATAGCTTAAACAAATCTGAAGTGAATATGCAACGCTATCAATAACACAAGAGGGAAAATACATTTTCAAATTAAACCTTTGTGACAGGAAACTGCAGTGTTCATACAGACATTACTGCTTAAACCCTGCACATGTGCACCCTGACCTCCAGCCTCTTGAACTGCTGCTTTACATCCTGCTAGATTTTAACCAGAGCAGTCAGAGTCTTAGCCAGATTATCACTCATGTTTACCTAAACTGCATACTGTTTTTAATCTGGTAAGCATCTTATTTTGTTCTACTATGATTTATAAATGTTGTGTTTACTTGATAAATGTTGTGATTTTGCTGACAGACATACACTGATCAGCCAGTACATTACACCACCTGCACTCTGACTGATCTGTGGCTGCAGCACCACGTGAAATAATGATTGACAATCATGTGGTTTTATTGTTGTGGCTGACTGGTGTATATTGTGATATTTTCCTGTTACATATTGATTTAAAATTGTATTCCAAATTGAATATCACTTGTTATCACAGTCCTTCCTATGATTGATTGTTTATTAGTTACCTTGACTGATAGTCACTCTAGTGGTTGTTCAGCTCATGATGTGTTACACATGAATTTAAATGTTGCACTGGTATTTGACATTTTGATGACAAGTCTTAGCTAATTGGCCATGTTGGTTGTTTTCCTTGGTTTATTTATCACGCCATCTATCCACACACACATATCATTCAATTCTATGCAATATTAAATATGTTGCCTTATGATTTCTGTAGCAGGACACTGGCTGAACTAAAAGTATTTGGATCTGTGTTAAGACTTTAGACTTTTTCCCTTCAAAGATAGATCACAGAATAACCTTCCTCCCACCCAGCATTAAGCACAGATTAATCAGGTAATCATTTCTTGCCTTATGCCCACTATACAGTCCATTAACATTAAGCAACACCCTCTCATCTTTGGTAGCACTCCAAGCTACGCATGCTGACAGTGATTAGCAAATTTAAGGACCAAGATAAATACTGTAATTTACTGTCAGAAACAACCACATATACCCTCCTACTTCCTAACCCCCCCTCTCTCTGTCACGCACAAGAACACAGCATATAGGCCTATACTATAAATCGTGTTTGTTTTAAACCCACTGACCAAACACAACTGATGCAGTTGCAGGAAACAGTTTCATGATACTGATAAACCTTCAAACACAAACCTCATGTTTGTTCAGCTATTTTCCAATTAATCACAGGATCAAACCTGAATAGATTCGCCTATAGTTACAAGAAAAAGAAAAAAACTCTCATTGGATAATTTGACGGTATCTACAGCCTGCTACAGCTGCACCGGTTAAACCAATGAATCTAAACGGAAACATTAAGTGTGTTGTTTTAACTGCATTGTCGTTCTTGTGAATGAACTCACGTCTGTCCTGCACCAAAAACAAGATGTCGCCAAAAGTGTGTGTGTCCTGCCAAAAAAACCAAAAAAACCAAAAAACATTTGGTGACTATTACTCACAAAGAGCACAGAGGATGGCCAAAACATCCCTATCCACCTTTGTGTACGTCTGTGATCTCTCCTCCTCCCTCCGTGTGTCTCTATGTGTGTGTGTGAGTGTGCGTGTGTATCGGTAATGAGCTGCTCCGCCACTGCGCAACGATGGAGCTATCGCAACGATGGAGATGACGCAAACAGACCCAGCTCTCCAAAAAAGTGTTTCAAGACGAACATGGCGGCAACTTAATCGCGGTCCAAGATGACAATGGACAGCAGGAGAAATTATTCTAGGCTTTCCGGCCAGGTACGGGACAGAGAAACCAGCCTGCGTGCATCCAAAGGGCTCGTTGCTCTCCTTTAAGTGAATCTGCAAACCGAACGGCGGCAGACGCGCAGCATCAGTACCGAGAGGCTTGCAACAGCTGGTCTCCCTGCACCCCCGACGAGAGAGAAAAACCCGGTGAGGGAGAGGGGGGCATGCGGTCAAAGAGGACGCCGTTTCCCCCTGGAGAGCCATGGAGAACCGGGATGCGGCAGCGCGAAGCTTAATCCTTGCGGGCGCGCTAATTGGATCGGAGTAGCACCGATTGCTGCGGGCGCGATAGAGGAGCGCCCTGGACCGGCGGAGGCACGGCACCCCACCGTTACAGAGGAGAACCAATCGGAGTCCATCTCCCCCAAGTCAATGAGTATTGTGGCAGAGCAGCCCCCGCGGTGGAGTCGGCCAGGGCAGCACTTTCCTAAAATATGACCAGGGGTGCTTGGATGCGTCGGCAGTATGATGAAGGCTTAAAATACTGGTTTGCACCCCGAGAGAACGAGAAGCCATTTACCGAGTCGGAGCGGGCCCAGAGATGGCGACTGTCGCTGGCCTCTCTGCTGTTCATCACCGTCCTGCTCTCTGATCACTTGTGGTTCTGTGCCGAAGCGAAACTGACACGAACCCGAGACAAGCGGTCCAACGAGGGGCTTGCAATTACGGACATGGGCGAGTATCCAAACTCCCTCCAACGACACCATATCCCAACATCACCTGACCCCCACCGGCTCGCCAGAGATGCTATTTTTCTAGGGAATTCTACAAAACCTCTGTGGCGAATGGACACCTGTCTCCCCGACAGCTTGTCCAAAGACTGCTTTACTTTCACGGACGCGGAGACCGTGTGCCTGGGCCTCTCCGGTGGAGGGGAAAATGGGACACAGCTGGCGTACGTGAATCTGAGCGATTTGTACCTTTCTTTTTGTAATTCCTACTCACTTTTGGATTTGTTTTACGGGTTTACGAGTCCGGGCGATTTGAATTGCACCCTGGGGATGCAGGGATGCAGCGAGTGTGTCCGGGCTTATCAGCTTCTTGACCAGCAGGCGGAGGACAACTACCGGGAGTTTGAATTGCTGGTTCAGAAATACGAGACGGATGTATACTCGGTTAGGACGTGCATGGAGGAATGCAAGGTAGGACTACAAGGACTCTCTCTCTCTCGCTCTCTCTCTCTCTCTCTCACACACACACACACACACACACACACTAATACATTTAAGAGGGTGGGTTCACAGTCGTCATGGCAACCCTTGGGCATATCTGTCAGTATACTGGCATTTATTTTCTGACTTGCACACTAGGCCACTAGTGCCTACATTTGGCCTGTCAGGGTTTGCACAAATACATACTGCAACTCATGCGCTGTGGAGACACTAGAAGAGTGTTCAACAGACAGTCCTGCAGTCCTTCATCATTCTCACTGCCATGCACACACACAAATACACACATAGTCTCCTGTTACACCAGGCAACAAAAGCCACATGGCTGTGTTGAAACATGGAAACCTACCTGTCAATAAAAACATGGTGGGAGATACATTGGTTACACAATTACACTTCAATTCACTTCAGTACACTTTCATTTATTGTGCGCTGGACTGTTGCAGAGCCTCTGTCTCCCCTTCAGCTGTGCATCCTCCTGTGTTCAATGTCAAGAGGACTGTCAGAATGTCCTTTCAGTTATTTATTTAGCTGTACAGTTCACAGTTCACAAAATCACATGAATAATGTTAACCAGTATGGCAGTGAAGCCTGATTATGTACTGACTGACACAAACATCATGGCCAACCTAATTTCTTGGACTAAGGAACCACTGCATTGCATATTCTCTTTCTCTCCCTGCTCTGCCAACTCCTGATTAGCTAAGTCAGATGTGTCCATGAGCTCCTTTGGCTGAAAACAACTGAGGGAGGTTAAATATGCCATGTGGTGTTCTTATATTAACAGGACTGGTAATCTGTGCCATTGTAAGCATGAAATATCACGATGGAAGTAGATATTTATAATGAGAGCAGCTTCTACTGTATCTAGTATAGGAGTAGTGTACCATCCAGTTTCTGTAACTTCATCTGTGCCTTGCAAAACAACTTTTGTTTTGCTCCATAGACAAAGAACTGTGGAAAGCAGAAAATCTCTCTCCAAATTGTTGTCATAATGATCCTGTAACCCAGATGGTCAGGGTGCTGTGGTGTGAGAGCTGATAATCCCTGTGTGCGTGTGAGGAAGAATAGTTATAGTGGGGATGGAATAGTGGGAGGATCTACCGAGGATGAACCTTGACTTTTGAATCATGTGTTGTTAATATTTATTGAGTCATAACTTATTGTTATGCTTTTTTGTCAGAAGGTGTGTACATCCATATGTGTGCTCTTTTATGTGTTGCCATGCAATCGGTAGTGTGCGTTTGCAGTCCTACTCTCTGCTAATGTAGTAAGACTTAGGCAGGGACACAGCAGCCTTTTAGCCCTTTTAGCCCAATCTGCAGTGCTAATCTGTTTCTGTGTTTGTGTGACATTTGTGAGAGCACAGCACCTCAGGCCTGCATCACAAACCATTACTCCTGAAAGAACCACTCTGCTGGACAATAAAGACATCAGACAATTGAAACAATAGTTATTCTAAGTGTTCACTATCAACTCTATTGCTTCTGTCTTGAGTTCTCCACTCCATTTCAATTCCGCATCTACTTTTCAACAACTGTTCAATGCTTTCTTTCATATAGTTAAAATACATTTGGATTGTAACATCATAGGATATACGTATAGATTTTGTTTTTGTTGTAGATAACATGCACTTGTTGCCAGTGTTGTGTATGTTTGGAGGATGGGAGAACAGATAACAGACAATGAAAGGAGCAGTGATAATAATCATTAACCATAACCATCATTACAGAAAAGTGTGTGGCACTGGACAGGTCATCACTGTATCTTAGGGCTCACCAAACCCATTTTGTTGACTTTTGTTTGATATTCACTATGGTTATCAAATTTGATTAATCAACCCAAAAACAAAACCCAGCAATTCCCGTATGCTTCTGTGTTGTGCTGCAAGATTAATAATGAATGTAGTCAGCATATGCAATTATATAACCACAAAAAGCTGCAATTTAATGAACTATACATCTGCATGTGTTAATGGGACAGCTTGTTCTCTTACTATGTGCTCATTATCTACGCTCATGATGAAGAGATGACTAGTCAGTCACATGACTCTCCAGTGTGCAGAGTGCAGACCGAGTGGAGATGGATACCAACAAACAGACCGATGCTGAACAAATGCTGGTGCCCAAAATCAAAAATGTGACCTCTATTATATGGTGAAATATTGGGTTCAAATTTAGCGACGCTGTGCATAGAGAAGTAATGTGCAAAACAAAATTAAAGTTGCTACATCAAGCAGAAACACATCACATCTTATCAGAACTTTAAACAGCACAGAGAAAAGAATGACGAATGCATGATGGTGAAAGTCTTGACAAGACGACTGAAAACCAGTCTGTAACCTAAACAAAACAAAAAACAATTACAATGACATAATATTCTCTTTGGAGTATGTTTGGACACAAATATTCATATATATATTTTTTTGTGCATAGGTATTCTGTTAATAATTGGATTTTCTTTTTTATGTAAGATATTGGTAATAATTTATCTGTAAAATATAGAAATTTATAGGCTATTGGTCAACAATTTGAGAGACAACAAAAGTCCACTCTCCCCTGGATATTTGAAGAGAAGCTCTGGACAGAAAATGGCCTGTTGTAGGACGTTACAGCTGCATCACGACTGATATTTGGATCAGCAACGTCTCCCCACTGTCTCTCAGTTTGACAGCACAGTGGTTTGATGAGGATTTTACTCTCAAACGAAATGATATTACAAGCAAAACTATTTTGGGACTCCACATCAGCCAAGCCATAGCAGGTGTGGGCTATTCCATTTACATGGTACTCTGAGACAATGCCAAAAACATAACCCAGGCCATAGATGATGCCATCAACTGGTTGTTAATGAGGGTCTGCTGGTGCAGAGAAGTGTTGCTGATGTGTAAGGACATTTTAAATATTCTGCTTTAGCCTACTTCCTCCTGGAAGACATTCATTAATTGAAATGGGGCGGCAGTACCACACTTGTTTACTTACCTGTTGAATTTTATGGGTTTTTTTTTAGATGGGAGCAATAATCACCTGATGTGTTTTATTGTTTATTTTCTCACACTCAGAAAGCCAACAACATCTGATAACAGTTATTGCACTTGTCCGGTAATTCCAGTTTTGCTGCTACTTCAACTTTAATAAATACTCGTGTCAGTACTTGGTATCAACGAATACTCAAATACAACTCAGTCAGGAAAAAAGTGGTATCGGGACATACCTATATGACTCACAGAGAGAGAGTACTAAGCGATGTACTACTTAGCAAGAGACATTAAGAGTACATTAAGACATCTGCATATTCATCCACAAAGAATACAGTCCCCAAAGTGACATTTGATAAAATGCAATGTCTTCATATTTTTAGGAAGGTAAAATTAAACCATATATTTGTGATCTATTTTTAAAAATGTATGCCCTCTGACTTGGTGCTCAAGCTTCACTTCCTGCTTTCACATTCTACCTTTTTTCCTAATTAGAGGTCCAAAAAATAAGCTCTGCAATTACTCTAAACCTAAACAAGATAATTTCTAGAACTTTCCCACAGACAACATTTTGACATTGCATAAAAGGAAAATCATATCATATACATCATAAGAATGAATAATAAAATTAATAATGATAAAATAATAGATGAGAAATATGCATAGAATGTTTTTGTATCATATACATATTGTGACCCAGCCTGTACCTCTTCCCTGGCTCTAAATGCTTTTCTTTATCTTTTATTCTTTCTATATCCTTTTGTACTTGTGTTCTTTAAACCTTTTGAAAGTCATATTTAATTGTCAACATGAACAGTACATGCACGTGTATATTTTCATGAACATGTTTGTCTTTCTGTAGTTGTGAGGAAACTCATTGACATAATACAGTTCCTAACTACTAACCCTAACCTTAACCATCACAACTAAATGCCTAATCTCCTAATTTTAACCTCATTCTAAGCCTGTGCAATGTTACGATATACAGCAGGGCTGTTCAGTTAAAAATTCAGTTTGGTCAGAAGTTCAGCTGGGCCATATGTTTTTAGCAGCCAGTAAGAAGCAAGTAATAAAAGAGCTATAACTGAACAGAATCTTAGGTAGTAGCAAGTTTTTGCTGTTGAAAAAAAACAGTACATTACACAGTACAGTACAATAATATGTCATATGCACATGGTGTGGTATGAGAATTGTCTGTGGACTTATCTACTGCTGTAGGCATTAGTTACATTTATACCTTTCAGTTTAAACCTTTTCTCTACAACTTTAAGAAACAAAGCTCTTCTTTCCACAACTTTAGCATTAGCATTTCTTTAAGTGATATGTTTTAAATGCTGTGACATAATTTCCCTCACCCAAATCTGTACATTTTACTCTTTACTTGAACAGTGACAACTAGCCCGTCATGGCAGAAACAAGTTGGCAAGTATATGTCCACTGTTGTCAGTAAACGCACCATTGAAGGGAGAGAGCGATGCATGTTTGAGCAAGCTAAACAGAGACTAAAGGGAGGGAACGATGGGATGAAATTAGCAATAAATGTTGTTCTGTTTGTTTCACAGCGTTTATGTTGAAAAGCTCAATAAACATGGAATTCATTCTCTTATAATCCACAGTAAATAGATCAGCTTGTGATGACTAAAAGAGGAAATCTAGAAATTTTGTTATAAATCGTGAGAAATATGGAAGAATTTTAGCCGTGGGAGGAAACTGGGAAGTGAAAAACAGGAGTCTCCCAGGAAAATCAGGAGAGTGGGCAGAAATGGGCATCCACGACAGGCAGCATGCAGTCTTTCATGGTTTCAGACTCTGTTAGTGTCCTTTTGTTTTTTGTTTTTTTTACCAAGACCTAAGATACACAGAATGAAGCTGCACTTTTGTAGTCTTCTCCTGAGATCCTTCAGGAAAGTTTGTGTAGTACTGAAACTTTCACAGCAATGTGCTGCGTTGTACATGTAGGTTGAACTTTGCTAGGTTATGCAGGGTGTTGTATCTACTCTCTGTACTACTGTAGGAAATCCTGGAGTCTCACAATATGTTTTTGTCAGATATTTTTGCATTTCTGGTGTGACCATGAGCTGGGCCACACTGAGGTAGCTTCTGGGCCCTATATGGCCACAGGCCGCCAGTTGAACTGGCCTAATGTACAGTGTATCACGTGACTGTAGTAAAATGCTATACAAATGTTATGATCAATTCTTTAGAACAGAAGTGTTGCAAATCACGCTTGATGGCAATATTTTGGGGCTTTGCACTCTTGGAATTATTATGTTCTGTCTGTTCTGTGTGTCCATGTTTATGTTCCTGCCTGGACATAAACATGGACACACAGAACAGACAGAACATAATAATTCCAGTCCAGTGAAGAGGGGCTACTTCTGTAGCATGGACATTGTTTGGGTTTGAAAAGTCTGGCACAGATCTGAAAGACAGCGGGAGCTTCCTTGACCGCAGTTAATTATACCGCAGACTGGTGCACACAACAGACCTAAATGGCACTAATCGCTTTCACCAGCTATGCAACAGAAGCGAGCCACAAAAAGACAGTCAAGTGCTTAAAGCGAACGCCAGACTCAGATGCTGTAATAGGCTTTTGCCAATGGCACATCATAAAGCAGAGAATAAGCAAAGCATCACAAAGATGTGAGAAGATACAGTTGCCATTGCAACTTACATCTGAAGATATGGTCCCAGTGGACATGGAAACAGGGATTATGTGAGTTGGTGCTATCACTAGATATGTATCGTTATCTGGATATTAAATGACTTGTATCGGGATATGAAAGTGAAGTTATATCCTGAAGTCACAGCTCTTTGAAAGTGTGTGAGGAAGGGAGGGCTGGCCAAAATGTGATCACCCTCATGGTTTAAGACTCAGAGTGGTTCTCATGATAAACAAACACACACGCGCGCACACACGCACACACACACGCGGAGCCCCATGTGCAGTGTTTCCTGCAGGTCCAGACCTGACTGTCCCTTCCGGTGTAATTTAATTTGCACTCCCATAATTCTTCGCTTCTCTGGTGGCTGTGTCTCCAGGGCTCTGTCTCAACATGCTGATGTCCTTTCTCCTTCTGTCACTGTTTCTCGCTCACTTTCACATCCTCTCCCTCTTGGTCTTTCTCCCATGTGTGTCAAGGAACCAACATCACATATACACACTTGCCCAATATCAGCCTCTACATCACCTTCATCTCTTTCCATCTCATCTTTATGGGCTTGCATCTCATTGGGGTTTGGTTTCTCTTTCCCTCTCCCTTTCTAGAAATATGTGGGCGTTGAGCTCTGTTTTCCTGCTGGAGTGATAGATGCTGATGTAGGTTAAGGTCTTTTTCATCCCTTCAATTACAGGCCTGTCCACACAGATCCCTGTGTGCCCCGTCACCCATCATTTCTGGCTCTCTGCATATTAAGGCACATTTTCTCCCCTATCGCTATCTCTGATTCTACAAAACTGCTTCTGGACTATTCAGACTCTTCATCTGAGCAACCATTACATTTAGATATTTTAGGTTGATGTGTTAATGCTACAGTAGCACTGAACACCACAGCTGATTCATGTTTTTCTCGTATGTGATAAATTTGATGTATGATGCCAAACGTGCAAATTTTCATGGCAATTCATCCAGTTGACGAGACTGAAGGTTTACTGTTCCGTTTCACTGTGAACCAAATGTGTCAACCTGTAGTTGCCACTCGATGCACGGTGAGGAGATGAGCTGGGTCTATCATAAATGTCTTGACTTTTCATGTTAATCTGGCAAATAAAAGTTAAGTATGTGTTCAACTAATCAAGGAACTGAGCCTCACCAAAGACTAAAAATAGCAACATCAGAGCTGTTGAATTATGCTAATGCAAAAATGTAATATTTGCCCTATATTTCAGCTCAAAATTGTATATTTATATAAAATATATACAGTATTTATATGTGCACCATACACTAAAGTTGGTGTATGATGTAATTACTAGACATTCACGACTAATAACATTGTAACAACCTTTTCTCTTCTGTTTCTGTTCACACATCGTGTTTTAATGCAAATGCCTGCTGCGCTAAACGAGATATACGTTTCTTATTTAAATTTAATGATTAAATAAGGTCACAGCACGTAATGTACTGATCTTTCTGCTATCAACACACAGTCGTGGGCCACTGCAAGTCCTGCATTTTTTTCTCTTCTACTCAGATTCAATTAGGGCTCTGTTGCTGCTCTACACAGCTCAAATAGATCCAGGGAAACTCCCCTTCATATGAGCTGCCAGTGTTTGTTTCTCCCCAGGCAGGAGATAAGGGAATGCGTCTGTTCATGAAGAACACAGCAGCACTCCCATGGAAACGCCTACTCGTCATCCTCTGTTCCCTGTCTACGCAGCACAATGAGACCGTACAGCTCCCTCCTTCACTGCCTTGGGCCTCAGCTCCAATCAACATATCCACACCCATTTTTTCTCTCCATATATTTCTTCTGTAAGCTTCTTCAGTCCTTATCCTTACACAGTCAGTATATGGAGGAGTGAAGTCCTGTTTCTCTGATGCGTGGGTACTCTGCTGAAGAAGTCAAAAGACTACAGTATGTGCTTGACCGTGTACTGTAGTTTGTGCCTATGTACAGTCAAAGACAAGCATACATCACTGTATGGTATAACCGCAGCACTGATAATTAGATAGGTCACAATGAGTCCTTCTAATGCAGCTAGTTCTATCAGATCTATGACATAAACACATTCTGATTTAGAAAAATGTGCACTTTGCTATCTGTCTCTTCTCTCCTCTTTTTCACTGGTATGCTTAGTTGAATGATTTGATGAGTGGGTGATGTGTTATGTTTGATTTTCGGAGACAAAATGAAGCGAGAGAAGGGGCTAGAGCGAGCGGAAATGGCTGTTATTGATAAGTGAGTCCATACAAAATGCATTGAAACACTGGAGGCATAACATCGGCAAACAACTTTTATTTGACATTTATTTGTTCAAACTAATGCTAATAAGTGTTTAACAGCCTATGCAGCTGGCAAACAAAGGAATATGATGACAACTGGATTAACAAAATTAGGGATATTAGGACATTGGGTTTAAACACATAATTTGAGATACACTAGTGTCATGAAAGCCCAGTGTTGTTTCAAGTTTCAGGTTTTATTCTATCCTTTGTTGAAATGCATATGTTTATTCAGCTCTTGTGCGTAAGCAGGGAATTGATCTGTAAGCTGAATTGTTTATGTGAGAGAAAAAGAAACCAGCTTTCACTGAAACGAGTCATTGATAAAAATGGAATCAATTTAATCAGAGCATCATTGAAGCATCTCTGTGGAAGCCATTTCTAAAGCAGAGAGTGCAAGTGTGTGTTATTTAGACCCTATTTTTAGCGTAATATCAGTAAGCTGTTTAATGTTGTTATACATATTGAAAGAGAAACTGAATGGAGCAGCACATCGCATTTCATTTACAATCTATCCTGCAGGTAAAGACATCCTAAGTGTGAACGAATTTGATGTTGTTCGTCTTCTCTGTTAAGTAATTTCAAAAATGATGGTTAATAAATGAAAACTAACATGACTGATAAACAATATCTTATTTAATGTAGTTCTGAGAAATGTACATATGCATGTTGTGTTGATGCATCTCTTCGTCACCTCCCCCGGCTGCACCCGGTGCTCATCCATTGTTCCATGCGAGAAGGGATTTATCTTAAACAAGCCTATTGTATTAAATCTCCAGCCACTTCCTGCATACATGCAGAGCTGGTTGGTTTCTATATTTAGATACAGGGTACTCTGAGTTTGATTTCTAAGTTAGCACAGTTCTGGGGTTGTCAACATTGTCAGAAATTTCACTATGACTTTAATAAATCTGAAACTAGAAGGTTTGTTGTTCTCAGTTTTTATAAAGTGCTGTTCACAACAGTTTTTAACAAACAGGAAGGAAAGGAAAGAGAATTGAATCACATCTGGATTTTATCTGCAAATCAGACACTTGACACTGAGTCTAAGAGTAGTGATGGGAGAAGAACAAAGAGAAACTGGCAGCAGAAATAGTGAAGTGTGCTGAGAACGCTACAGTCTGAGCATCACTGGCAGAGACACAGAAACCAGTCACAGTTCCCAGACTCTGGTGACATTCTCACATTACTGAGTCATCAGCATCATCAGTCGCTCACAGCATGTCCTGATTCAGAGAGAGCAGTGCAGAACAGTGAGAGAAGACATGCAGTCTCATGTCTGTAAATGCACGTCATGTACAAGCCTACAAGGCTAGAGAAGAGACGTACTATAGCACAATCAACAAAACACACAAACACACAGAGGCTGACAGCGATCAGGTGACGAGAGAGAATGAACAAAACAGAGAGGGAATGACAAAAGAATAGTTAGATTAGAGGAACTACCCTTTGATGGAGGCAGCATTATGGGCTCGTGTCAAATCACCTGACAGACAGTATTTTCGCTGGTGTTTTGTACAAACAATTTATTTGAGCACCTGGTCCTACTTAATCCTTTCCATTTTCATCGGGCTAGTGTTTCTGTCAATGGATGAGTGTGTTCGTACTCGTCGAGCGCATGTGTGCATGCATGAGTGCATGTTGACTTGGTGGGATGCAGTTTGAATTGTCATTAATGTAGGATGAAGAATGAAAGAAGCTTTAATGGAACGGTTGAGCATTTTTGGAAATATGCTTGTTCACTTTGTTGTTGAGTTAGAGAAGGAGATCGATACTTTTCTCTGTTAAGTATTACATGACAGTCAGGTGACCGTCAGCTTATCTTAATGTAATAACTTGAAGCACAGGGAACTGTTGTGGTTTTAAAGGATGTTCTACAGTTTGCTGTTTTTATTCTTGTGTTTTATACTGTTTAATCATTCACCTTCAGATGTACTGTTACTTTTGCATAGACACAGACTTAAAGTTCCACACCACAAAGTTAACTTTAGCTGTTGGTGCTAACTTCATATTTCTCAAACAGATGAGTTTCATCAACTCTCGCCTAGAAAGCAGACATATGAACACAAGTCTGTTCTTTTTAATGTAACATTTCTGCTGAAACATAAGACAGGAAACACAGCATTTTAAAACCTGAAGTCAGCTTTCCTTAATAAATCAATTACTTATTTTGTTTGTCAGAAAATAATGAAAACTGTCCAATATAATTTAGATTAGCTCAGGCTGACATATTTACATCGCTAATTCAACAATTCAGTTTATTCAACCATGAATCCAAACTTTTAAACATTCAATTTAACATTTTCAATGAATAAATAAAAGCAGCTGATTCTTACACTTGATGAACTGAAACCAGAGAATTTCATATTGGAAAGTAACTTGACTGATATATTGATTATATGATATATATGATATATTGATATATAGATTTTGACTTATGATCCAATTGACAAATCCGGTAATCAAACTCATTACGTTTGCTCTTGCTGCAACACCCAGATATTCATTTCCCCTGGTGTGTAGATAGACAACACAGGTGTGAGCAAATGTCTTTTATCTAAATGTTTTTAGCCATTATGGATATTATTCACCCCTGTCTAGAAAGGACAACAACATTACATTTTATGGCTGTTTCCAGGAATGAATGAGGGGAGGTTGCCCTCAGGGTGACAAGAACCTGTGTGATACAAAGTCTTTTTAGTTATTTTGAAGAGGAGGTTTATGAGATTGTATGTTCCTCCTAAAAAGTGTTTTGCAGGTGGGATGAGAACCCTCAAAATGGCATTTAGACCATATCACACTAAACACCTCCATTCAAACTGCAAATGAGTTTTCGTTGTCCTCCTCACCGTCCTCATTATAAAGCCAAGAGGCTGATTATTCACATCATTACTCCAGTGGAACCTAGCAACTACCTCACTACTGTGGAGCCTTGTCTTGTGTGTGATACAGGACTGTACATGAGTATGTCAGAACTACATCTGGTGGCTTGACTAAGGATTTTGTTGGATGTGGTCTGGGCAGTTTCTTTATTGTAGATGGAGCTGGGAGGGGCGGCAAGATTATTTATGACTACGGGTAAAACATAGAAAGGAACAGAATAAGACAAAAGAGGAGTGGGAGCCTGACCAGATGCTGAGCACCCCTTTGTAATTCTTTTGCCTGCTGTGTGTGAATGTGGATGGATGGTGGAAAGGTTACTGGGTTTTTCACCTGCTGAACTTTCCCTCTTTGTCTAAAAGCCTTCATCCATTTACCCTCAGCCCTAGCCTCCATTTGTCACTGCAGCTATGTCACCTGTCTTCCCCTTTTACACCACCTTTCCCAGTATTGAGCTCCATTCTTCTTTTTATCCTCTTTCTTCTTTTCCCTACATGGAAACTACCTGTACGACATGGACGGTGCTTTGGTCCTGTCCTGCTTTGTCTCTTTTGTTGCAGTTTTGCTCTACAGTGGCATTGACAGCCCCTGACTGATCCTCTTTAAATTATTCATCTGACATTGACTTTTTGAAAGCACAGAGGAGGAACTGGAACACTCCTGTCACTTGCTCCCACGCCCCTGTGTCAATCTGCTGTACCTCACTTTTCTGCAAGCACAGACACACACAGGTAATGCAAGTATGTTCTGTCTCTTGAACACAGAGGCAGAAGGTTTGATGTCTGCACATCTTCTTTCAACCCTGTTTGACTGCAGGACCTTTGCCACAAACCCAGGAACATTTTCAGAAGCATTTCTGAAAAAAAGTCTGAAGGTGATGCTTTTTGAAAAAAAGAAAAACAAAAAACCCAGAAACTCTTCAAGTTATGTCCACAACAGTGATTATAACTGTTATAATGTAAATGCATCCATTAGTTATTAATTACTATTTATTTCAACTATGACTTCCTGCCTATTAATGTTAAATATCACATCCTGTCTTGCACATGATAGCAATAGTAATACTCATGAATCAGTTCTTTAATATGCAAACATCACATCTCACTGATGTTGTGTAATTGAGATAGATCTTAAAATGTCAGAAACGTACGATTGCAAACCATACTACATACAGGCTGCAGAGCTTGTTTGTATGTTTAATAGTTTAAAATGAATATTACATACATCAATTCCTGTGTTTCTGTATCATACTTCCATACGTGCTGGATCCAACAAAGCACAGCTGAGATATCAGCTGCATAGAGTATCTACTTTAAATTAGCTTTTTGTGGTTTGCAGACAGTCACTGCACTATATGAACTATACATCAGCACTTTCTCCACATTGATATCTTTCAGTTTCCCCCCACCCATTCCATTTTTGCATCCCTTCTACTCCTCTTTTCATTTTATCAAGGCAGTTACCTGTCAGACAATCGCTGCCCTAGTTCATCACATCCTCCTCCTCTCACTATCTTGCTCCCTGTAGCCCTAATCCTCCTGTGCAGGCTCTTAGCTGGATAAAGCTGTCTCCCATCCCTTCTCTTTATGGCAGGATTTACACCAGTACCCCTTCCTATCCCCCTTTTAGCACTCTCACTGTAGCTTCCAGTGTTACAGGGCCATGCTCTTTGGAGAACATAAAATTCACTAGCACAACAGAAGGAAATCCCTGAAGGTCTTTAAACCACAAACAAACTACAATTTTAAAGGGTTAAATATATGGAAAGCTCTGATGCATTTATATCCTAACTCCAAAAAAAATATTTTTTTTATTAAATAAACAATCCCCAAAGTGCTATTTAGTGAGAAGTCTAGTTGCTCTAAGCAAGTCCAGTTCTCCACTAAATAGCACATTTAGGATCAACACAACCAGGATGACTGAGAATCAACATCTGTTGATAATGTATGTCAACGAATGATCTCTCGATTAAATACAGTTTGCTTGTGGCGACATTGTACTATAGGTTGATGTAAGAAACTTTTTGCAGATGCTATGAAAGCATTTCTGTTTATAATCTGCTAGAACTGCAGCTATAGATTATTTTAGCAATTAAGTATTCTATCAATTATTTAAAGTGCAGACGATAATTATCTGTCAAAGCTAAACTAATTTCTAAATGAATCAACCCAACTTGTATGCTAATGTAAACACATGCTGTGTGGTCAATCACTTTAACAAGGTTGTAGGCTATTTCTAAACAGGACTTGCAGAATGAGCTGTCTGAACATACTGTCACATTCATACACTCAACACACTCACATCATATGAATCACATGCTTTTACACAGATGACATGTAATTAAAGTTATTCATGAGAATACATCATAATCTGTTAATGCTAACGTTTATTACCCTGTGTTGGCTTCACTCTGTGGTATAAATGCTTTCTGCTGACATCCTGAAGCTTTTCCATTTCGACTTTGGACACTTTGGTCGTTTTCTCTCCTCAGTCCTTGCTATTTTTTTTGTAGCACATTGTGTGACAGTAATTATCATTTGTGAGAAACACAATGGATTGTAAATATATGATTTAAACAAAGCTTCAAGGCAAAGAATTTGCATGAAGGATTTTTTGTGGAGTTATGGAGTTATTTCTCAAGCAATGAGAATCAGAATCAAGTTTGTTGCCAAGTAGGTTTTCACATACAAGTGATTTGTCTGGGTAAGTTGGTGCAAGTTTTTACAATATCAAATGGACAAAACACAAGATCCACATGAGTCATAAATATAAAATAGACATATATAAAGTAGGTGTGTAAATCTTTTCAGTCGTACAATCAGTACAAGCCACTGTAACGTTAGCAGTTACCAGTTATGCTGTGTGTCAGTCATTCATCTATGTTCCATATGGTCAGAAAT